>CM068835.1:116132457-116244957 GCA_028554795.2 Sinohyriopsis cumingii | reverse complement strand
ATATGTATATATATGTGTGTGTATATCTCTATCTCTGTGTATGCATGTACATATGTATATATATGTGTGTGTATATCTCTATCTCTGTGTATGCATGTACATATGTATATATATGTGTGTGTATATCTCTATCTCTGTGTATGCATGTACATATGTATATATATGTGTGTGTATATCTCTATCTCTGTGTATGCATGTACATATGTATATATATGTGTGTGTATATCTCTATCTCTGTGTATGCATGTACATATGTATATATATGTGTGTGTATATCTCTATCTCTGTGTATGCATGTACATATGTATATATATGTGTGTGTATATCTCTATCTCTGTGTATGCATGTACATATGTATATATATGTGTGTGTATATCTCTATCTCTGTGTATGCATGTACATATGTATATATATGTGTGTGTATATCTCTATCTCTGTGTATGCATGTACATATGTATATATATGTGTGTGTATATCTCTATCTCTGTGTATGCATGTACATATGTATATATATGTGTGTGTATATCTCTATCTCTGTGTATGCATGTACATATGTATATATATGTGTGTGTATATCTCTATCTCTGTGTATGCATGTACATATGTATATATATGTGTGTGTATATCTCTATCTCTGTGTATGCATGTACATATGTATATATATGTGTGTGTATATCTCTATCTCTGTGTATGCATGTACATATGTATATATATGTGTGTGTATATCTCTATCTCTGTGTATGCATGTACATATGTATATATATGTGTGTGTATATCTCTATCTCTGTGTATGCATGTACATATGTATATATATGTGTGTGTATATCTCTATCTCTGTGTATGCATGTACATATGTATATATATGTGTGTGTATATCTCTATCTCTGTGTATGCATGTACATATGTATATATATGTGTGTGTATATCTCTATCTCTGTGTATGCATGTACATATGTATATATATGTGTGTGTATATCTCTATCTCTGTGTATGCATGTACATATGTATATATATGTGTGTGTATATCTCTATCTCTGTGTATGCATGTACATATGTATATATATGTGTGTGTATATCTCTATCTCTGTGTATGCATGTACATATGTATATATATGTGTGTGTATATCTCTATCTCTGTGTATGCATGTACATATGTATATATATGTGTGTGTATATCTCTATCTCTGTGTATGCATGTACATATGTATATATATGTGTGTGTATATCTCTATCTCTGTGTATGCATGTACATATGTATATATATGTGTGTGTATATCTCTATCTCTGTGTATGCATGTACATATGTATATATATGTGTGTGTATATCTCTATCTCTGTGTATGCATGTACATATGTATATATATGTGTGTGTATATCTCTATCTCTGTGTATGCATGTACATATGTATATATATGTGTGTGTATATCTCTATCTCTGTGTATGCATGTACATATGTATATATATGTGTGTGTATATCTCTATCTCTGTGTATGCATGTACATATGTATATATATGTGTGTGTATATCTCTATCTCTGTGTATGCATGTACATATGTATATATATGTGTGTGTATATCTCTATCTCTGTGTATGCATGTACATATGTATATATATGTGTGTGTATATCTCTATCTCTGTGTATGCATGTACATATGTATATATATGTGTGTGTATATCTCTATCTCTGTGTATGCATGTACATATGTATATATATGTGTGTGTATATCTCTATCTCTGTGTATGCATGTACATATGTATATATATGTGTGTGTATATCTCTATCTCTGTGCATGCATGTACATATGTATATATATGTGTGTGTATATCTCTATCTCTGTGCATGCATGTACATATGTATATATATGTGTGTGTATATCTCTATCTCTGTGTATGCATGTACATATGTATATATATGTGTGTGTATATCTCTATCTCTGTGTATGCATGTACATATGTATATATATGTGTGTGTATATCTCTATCTCTGTGTATGCATGTACATATATATATGTGTGTGTATATCTCTATCTCTGTGTATGCATGTACATATATATATGTGTGTGTATATCTCTATCTCTGTGTATGCATGTACATATATATATGTGTGTGTATATCTCTATCTCTGTGTATGCATGTACATATATATATGTGTGTGTATATCTCTATCTCTGTGTATGCATGTACATATATATATGTGTGTGTATATCTCTATCTCTGTGTATGCATGTACATATATATATGTGTGTGTATATCTCTATCTCTGTGTATGCATGTACATATATATATGTGTGTGTATATCTCTATCTCTGTGTATGCATGTACATATATATATGTGTGTGTATATCTCTATCTCTGTGTATGCATGTACATATATATATGTGTGTGTATATCTCTATCTCTGTGTACGGATGTACATATATATATGTGTGTGCATATCTCTATCTCTGTGTACGGATGTACATATATATATGTGTGTGCATATCTCTATCTCTGTGTACGGATGTACATATATATATGTGTGTGTATATCTCTATCTCTGTGTACGTATGTACATATATATATGTGTGTGTATATCTCTATCTCTGTGTACGTATGTACATATATATATGTGTGTGTATATCTCTATCTCTGTGTACGTATGTACATATATATATGTGTGTGTATATCTCTATCTCTGTGTACGTATGTACATATATATATGTGTGTGTATATCTCTATCTCTGTGTACGTATGTACATATATATATGTGTGTGTATATCTCTATCTCTGTGTACGTATGTACATATATATATATATATGTGTGTGTATATCTCTATCTCTGTGTACGTATGTACATATATATATATATGTGTGTGTATATCTCTATCTCTGTGTACGTATGTACATATATATATATATGTGTGTGTACATCTCTATCTCTGTGTACGTATGTACATATATATATATGTGTGTGTACATCTCTATCTCTGTGTATGTATGTACATATATATATATGTGTGTGTACATCTCTATCTCTGTGTATGTATGTACATATATATATATGTGTGTGTACATCTCTATCTCTGTGTATGTATGTACATATATATATATATATATATGTGTGTGTACATCTCTATCTCTGTGTATGTATGTACATATATATATATATGTGTGTGTACATCTCTATCTCTGTGTATGTATGTACATATATATATATATGTGTGTGTACATCTCTATCTCTGTGTATGTATGTACATATATATATGTGTGTGTACATCTCTATCTCTGTGTATGTATGTACATATATATATATATATATGTGTGTGTACATCTCTATCTCTGTGTATGTATGTACATATATATATATGTGTGTGTACATCTCTATCTCTGTGTATGTATGTACATATATATATATATATGTGTGTGTACATCTCTATCTCTGTGTATGTATGTACATATATATATGTGTGTGTACATCTCTATCTCTGTGTATGTATGTACATATATATATATATATGTGTGTGTACATCTCTATCTCTGTGTATGTATGTACATATATATATATATATGTGTGTGTACATCTCTATCTCTGTGTATGTATCTACATATATTCCTATATGTGTGTGTACATCTCTATCTCTGTGTATGTATGTACATATATTCATATATGTGTGTGTACATCTCTATCTCTGTGTATGTATGTACATATATATATGTGTGTGCACATCTCTATCTCTGTGTGTGTATGTACATATATATATGTGTGTGTACATCTCTATCTCTGTGTGTGTATGTACTTATATATATGTGTGTGTACATCTCTATCTCTGTGTGTGTATGTACATATATATATGTGTGTGTACATCTCTATCTCTGTGTGTGTATGTACATATATATATGTGTGTGTACATCTCTATCTCTGTGTATGTATGTACATATATATATGTGTGTGTACATCTCTATCTCTGTGTTTGTATGTACATATATATATGTGTGTATATATATGTATCTCTGTGTATGTATGTACATATATATATGTGTGTATATATATGTATCTCTGTGTATGTATGTACATATATATATGTGTGTATATATATGTATCTCTGTGTATGTATGTAGATATATATATGTTTATATATATATGTATCTCTGTGTATGTATGTAGATATATATATGTGTATATATATATGTATCTCTGTGTATGTATGTAGATATATATATGTGTATATATATATATATATCTCTATGCATGTATGTAGATATATATATGTGTATATATATATATATCTCTATATATATGTATATATGTATCTATATATTTATCTATATATATCTATATATATATGTATATATGTATCTATATATGTATCTATATATATCTCTATATATATGTATATATGTATCTATATATATGTATATATATATATATATATCTCTATATATATGCATATATGTATCTATATATATAATGTAATTTTTACACAAAATAAACCGTAGCATGATGAGCGGTTATCGTTTGTGTGGTCACTTCAGGCCTTTGTGCCTTTCCATAAGGTCCTTTGGCGAGACCTTTCTTATGGTATTCTTTGCACAACACGAGGATTTTCTTTTTGACTGACATTCTTTCTGAATGTTTTGTGTGGGGTACCCTTCAGTGAGATTGAAACCTCACGGTTTATTTTTGGAGGCTCCAACTGGATAGGAACGCACTCCCCCCCCCCCCCCAGCTAATCCCTAAACGAAACGAAATTTTTGTTTTTGCGAGGGTTGTCTAGGTCTTTCAATTTGATGCACATACCCAAATATCAAACTCCGAGGAGAGTGCAATATGTACTCACCACGTTGTTTGACGTGGTGAGATGTACATGAAATCCTTGGGGTTGGAACCCCCACTTTTGTTAATGAAAAGTGAGAAATATCGCCAACGTCGACAGTTTGTCAGTCACGGGATTGGAACGCCAAACCTCGAGTACGAGAATCAGTCACGCTACCACTGTTCTATGTACCAGCCTTGCTGATATATGTTTCAGAAATCATGATGAAGTTACCTATGCTGGATTCCTATAAAGGATCATTATAATAACCACGGTGTGGATTTATTTCCATTTTTCAGAACACGTCGTATTAAAATAATCATATATCGTATATATTTCTGCCTTTGACTAGTCAGACATGAATTATTCCGTTTGAATTCAAATAATTTGAATAAACATTAAAATGTAATCCCCAAAATGATACAACAAAAGAAACACCATTACGTCTCTCTGCGGAATGTTTTCAAATATGAATATCTCGTAAAACAGATGCCCGGATAAGGGTCACGTGATCATGTTTACATTACATACTCTCAGCATGGCCCTAAGAAGAACCAATCCTTTTACTCAAAGAATAAATTTTAAAAATTTGTTTCCTTCACTAAAATATATTTACAAGTCGAGGGTCACGTATCCTACACAGCCTCGATCTCAATCTTATTATTCCCACAACAAAAATAATTGTAAAAAAAACTTATTGACGTCACTATTACTAATTTTGAATTAATGTCGGGAACCAGATCAGTCTTATGTGTTTAGAAAAATGAACAGTCAAGGTCAAACTATTTTCTGGAAAAGTATTGAGTTCCTCATAAACTGAACGACATTATTTTGACATTTAATGAAATTAAAAATTAAAGATTTTAAAACTTAAAAACAATTAAATCAGATATAAATTAAATCAAATATACATAACTATGTCTAACAGAGAGATCTAAAACTAACTACTGAACTACAAAGCGGGCGATTCATTTTCTGGCTCTATCAGAGATGAAATTTGAAGATGCAGATATCCTTTTACTAATTTGAACTATTACAAAATTATTTTACTTCACTGATACTAGTCATCACACAGACGGTTAAATTATTATATATAATTAGTTACGAAAACAAAAATAATGATAAGGTCAATTACGTAGTAAGAAACGAGATAAATACTTAAATACTCTACCGTTTAGATCTTAGCTTGACAGAGTTATCTCCCATCAACATGAATAAAATATGTTTTGTTTATATTTCTTCGAAAAAGCCGATCTGGAAATATTAGATGCGGCACGTTTCACCGAAAGCGAATTAATATAGAACTATTTTCCAGCTGCATTTCATCGCCAATATCTGTATTACAGACTGAATGATTTTTGAAACTTTTGTATGTTTCCGGTTTTTCCAAATTTGCTGTTCTGGCTTTGTGTTACTGGCTCGTATATTACTTAAAGAGTTTTTTCTCATCTGAATCAATATGATCGATCACAAGACCCTTCTCATTTAATCCGTTGAAACACTCGTATACGAATTCATGACAGAAATATTGTTTACTCCCCTTCGTATTAAACATGAGACAACCAGCGTTAGTGACATTACCGACTGATTTTTTAGTCGACAGATCCTGATTGCACAATCTTGATGATAGTATGTTTTACAAACTCATTTTATATAATAATATTATTTGTCTAAATGTTTATTTGAAAATCTGGCGAGATAATATTCAGCGTTTCTTATGACCTTGTCATTATTGTCGGTGTTATTTTTGTATCATCGTATCGTTTTAGCTCTGCATTTTTCTATCACCACATCACACACAGAACTGTGTTTCTTATGTAATCCCAATACCACACTTCAAACACAGTTTTGGACCATAACCTCTCTTGGTACACTTTGTACGTGAAGTACACAGTATTCACTGACGCAAGTTTTGTTAGAAGGAATTGTGGAACCTATTATAAGCCATTTGCATTTGTCCTTTATTGAATCATTATATATATATATATATATATATATATATATATATATATATATATATATATATATATATATATATATATATATATATATATATATATATATATATATATATATATATATATATATATATATATATATATATATATGTGTGTGTGTGTGTGTGTGTGTGCCTTACTTATAATATGGAATAATTTGAGATATTATCTACAATCGAGCTTTCTAAATTTAGTTTGGATCTTGACAGAAAACCCCTGACCCACGAAGCCGAGATCTGGTTGATCCGACGGAAACTCTGATTAAAAGTATTCGCTACACGACGGAAGAATTTCGCAAAAATGACGCACCTCATGTGTGGTCAACATTTAGAATCATGCGTAATAACGAAGGCATCGATGCTGCAACAAACGATCAACGAGCGGCGATGATCATTAATTATCTCGATGATGAAAGATTTGTTTTTGACAGAGTAAAATGTATTGTGGGATTAGACGATACTTGGATTATTCGTGACAAACATGACCCAGTCCGTTTTCACACTGGAAATATTGTTATTTTAAATAAAAATTCCAAACCAGGAATGTTGACTGGTATTGACAAACCGAATTATGAAGTAGCGTATCCTGTGACAGCAGTTATTTATGCAATGTATCCGATGAATGATAAATCCAGCGTCCATGATCTAAAACCAATGAAATTTTCGAATTTAAATTGTGTAGCCGAACGAGTAATGGAACATTTTACAAACGCGATACGTGGAAATAAACTAACAGATGTACGACGTGAAAAAAATAAACAAATGGGCTGAATCGGGTAAGAAGAAAGAAGCTACAATAAATGGTGTTGCTGAATTTGGAAAGAAATTAAAATTTCTAATAACACTAAAAACAAAGCAGGACAGATTTTGTACGAATCGAGATACAAATCTAAAGGAGCTCCGATAACTATTATTGATCATAATGAGCATGCGTGGATATCTGCAGTAACAATATTTCCACGAGATCGAACACTTAAATTTTACCAATAAGATATAATTAATCTTTTTAACGAAATAAATAAAAATGATCCTGTGACAGTATGGTTATTTCAGAGTTTTGAAGAAAATCACAACGAATTAATAAAGCCTGATAGAAGTATCAGCATCGAAGAAAATAAGTTTGATCAGTTTGTAATACCTAACAGTGAAATTTAACGAACAAAATCTCTCCACGAAGAAATAAAAAATCTTGCGCTGAAATATACCAACGATCATGATAAGTTGCTCAGTAATTGTTTTACGATTCCATCAATTGCGGCTCATTTTGCTAGAGAGGAAAATTCGAAGAAGCCTACTAGATTTGATTTTCTCGATGATATAATATCGAGTTGTGTCTAATACGGACACAGAGGATTATGGAATACCAGACACGATTATAAAGATGTTATCTCGGTTGATATGGTTGCATGTTATCTGGGACATTTTCGTAGAATGTGAGACTGATCTAAGTATTTTGATAGCTTTGGACACCCAACACACGAGATGACCAGAGTATCGATTAACGGACCATTACCAATGTTTGACTGGATTCCCTTCTATCGAGTCATTTCAGAAAAAAAATGTTAGCTCCAACAGTATTATTACGGTATATGCTTGATGCAAAAATACTATTATTGTTAATACTAAGTGAAGCAATTATATCATATAGTCCGCAAAACAAATATTCTGATGACGAAAGTCCTGATGTAACGGATTTTGAAACTAAAAAGATCAAAAAGATCTTGGCAGAAAAATAAATGGTAAATTTACCAAAGGATGATCATAGACGACTTTGTACAAAATTAATTATAGAATATGCTGAACTAGATTTTATAATTACTGATACAAACGAAGAGAAACATATTTATAAGTCGAGAAACAGTTTTCTTGCCAAATGGAACTAAATTAGGTACAATTGTGAGTTATATTGATGGTGAGTCACCGCAATATAATCATTAAAGATCTTCAATGCTTACGTATGTTTTGATACATTTATTATTGATGATAAACAAATTTTCTGAATTTGCCGTTGGAGTCGCTATGGATTCATTTTATATCAATACAAAACACGCAGGATTGTTAGAACAATTACATATACGTGCTTATGCATCATGGGGAGAATGGAGAATAAAACATGGTAAGATTCTTAGTTATTTTTAATCTGCCGACATTGACATCAATAAAATTTCGTGTAAATTAAATCAAATATCAAAATTATCATCAGCTCCAACGGTATATGAGCCTGTCACCTGATATAATACTGCTTATCTCAATCGCCCTGGAGGTTCTAGTAAAACAACACGTGCGATTGAATTAGTTCGACAGAGTTCTTCAAACTCTGTTGATATAATTGTGTTACCCTACACACAGACTCGCCAGAGAAATGAAAGAACGTGGAGTTAAATCTCATACTTATCACAGCTTCTTTCGAGGAAAGGGTGAAACATGGACTTCTGAACGAATGGGTGAACAATATCTTCTAAATATTATTATTTGCGATGAAATATGTACCGTGCTGCTAGAAACACTAAAAATATTTATTGATTGCTTGTTGACAAAAATACTGCTGTAATAATGTGCAGTGATCATGGTCAACCATCACCTTTGGATGGATTGTCTTGGATTGTCTTCGAATGGTTAAATAATTTTTCTTACCAATTATGAGGAAATAAATGATGATCAATGAGCACTTCATCCAGAATTAGGAGAGTTTAAGAAATTAAACAGACTAAACCCAAATAAAATTCAGTGTGAAATGATGCGTGAAGTAATTTCAGAAACTCCTATTAACAATATTTGGAATTTATGGAGACCACATGATTTCGTGATACACTTCAGCTGCAACAATTTATGTTACATAAATAAATAATTTCGAATCTGCCTGCAACATTGTTTTATTGACCAGCAGATACGTGACGACAAAATATAGAAGCTGATATACCAGGATCGTCAGAGAAACAGAGTCTTGTGTTAAATGATATTGTTTGAGTTCCTGCGAATCTTGTTGAGAGCGCGTTAACGCCTGACGGAGTCAAGGACAAAACTCCGTGGACTCTAAAATATGCTATAACGATTCATTCGTCACAAGCATTGCCTATTTCTGATATTAATATCTGGATTGTTGATGATCGTATAGAATGGTCAAATTTAGTTCATCTTGCAGTATCTCGGGTCAGAATAATATCTAAGCTGCGGAGGGTTATTATAGACTTTACAGAAACTGCCGGTAATAACGACAATGTTATTGATAATGATCTAGTAAGAACAAAATTAGTTATAAAAAATGTGACAAAAATAAAAGTGAGTTTAATTTTTATGGCGAATTTGTCATGAGGTTGAAACAGCAGCAAAATAATCATTGTGCAAGCTGTAACACAGTAAGATTGTGGCAGTATTCAAATAATAATCCATGACAATTTACCGTAGACAGAATTAATAGTAGTCATGGTCACACACGCGAAAATATGATGCTGACCTGTCTGGAAAGTAATCGCCGTCGATGTGCTAGTTTACAAAAGTGAACACGGTGGTAACTGTGTGTCTTCAGGAATTACTTGTAATTGTTCACGAACAAATCCACGTTGAAGTGCAGTTGAATCTAGTCTGTAGATTGCAGGACTACCCGTGGATCTTACCACACTGGAAATTTTATGTGTCGCAATACTCCAAACAGGACCAGTCGCTCTATTTTACCACCTTCAAGTTCACCAGGTTCATATAAATATCTGACAGTCGCATTACCTAGTACTGGTTGTTTTGAAACGTCATGTCGTTGTATTGGTACGTGTTTTTCCTAATTGCATTAATGGGTTTCATAGAAATTGCACAAGTAATTTCATTTTTTAATGCAGCTATCACACTTGGTAATCTAGCAACCGTTTCGCGAGATCTCATATCTTTCTGAATTATTTCCTTCTTATATTCATATCCAAACAATCTCTCAGCAAGTGTTCGATTAAATCGTTCAACAATTGCCTGATCACGATGAATTGCAGTATGCCCTCGTCTAATTTTGACATTATGTTTTTGCATCAGAGATGACACTGCACCACGAAATACCTTGCCCTGATCAACCTGTAGTAACTGTGGTCATCGCAAGGGTCCTCGTTGATAAATTAGTTCAAAAGCAGATACAACTTCAGCTGCTGTTTTAGTTGTTAGTGGTTCTGCTTCTTTATATCTACTTGCATCGTCATAAACGGTTAACGCGTATTTGTATGCACGTGATTGACGTCTAACAATTTTAATAGTTTCATATGGTACAAAAAAATATCTGCTTGATGAACTTGATTAGGAGTGCTGACATCAAAATGTGCATGCTGACTTTTTGTTAGGTGGTGGTAGATATATTTGCCATATTGCCTGTGGTACTAACAAATTTTCAGCGACAGAACGTGTAACATTTGCTGTATCAGCAAATTTACTAATCGCAGTTCTTCCCCTCCAATATCCTCTTGGCCTTTAATAAATCGATTCCATTATAATACTAATAGTAATCGGTTGATTAATTACCGGCCCCAAATACTAGTTTACCTTTCATGGCAGACCTTATCAACCAAATAGCTAATGATTCTCTGAAAGATTTATTTTTTTATGGAATTTACCGAGTGAATTAACTTGACATCTGCATTATGTCGTTGTTGTAAATCCTTATTTTTATACGATACATCATGAACGTGACATGCTTGATCAACTGCATTTACTGGATACTCTCCAGGTCGCTCGTCAAGTCGGGTATCAAGTCGAGTTCCAGGATGAAAATAATTATATCAGGGAAGATGTTTTTATCCTGGTTACTTAACCCATGAAGCTCCTGGTAATTTTCATAATGAAGCGGCTATATCACCACCAGACACTTTCTGTCCTGTCTGTGTCAGGGAGATAAATATATATTTTTTGAACCACATTTTACACATTTACCCGTAAGTGCACGTTTTTTATTTGTTGTTGTTATTCTTTTGTAATCTACTTGGGGGGGGGGGTAGATGCGCTACATCGAACACAATATAAATCCATATCATTTATTATATTTGTACAACAAAGATGTCATTGATTTTTCAGAAACAAGAAAGCAATAGCCAGTAAAACATATTTCAGCGTTACCGAATTCCATCAGAATGACAATAATAATAGGTCCATCCGGATCGAGAAAGACACAATTACTGCTTAATTTGATAAAGAGATGGCTCAAGTGGGATAAACTATATTTAGTGGCACCAACCGTAGATGATCAGTGATGCTACGATTTGCTTTATGATTTTAATGAAAATGCATTTTTATTGGATGAGGATGGTAATTATATTATTAATTTTATCACAGATATTGATGAAGCCCCATATGTAAATGACCTCGATGGATTTATTAATAACCTCGTAGTATACAATGATGTGATGTTGGACAAAGAATCAAATCCAGCTCACATCTTTTCTCGAGAAAGACAAAAAAAAACACTATGTTATATATGTTACCCAGCGATATACACAAATACCTAAAGTGATCAGAGATAACTGCAATATTTTAGTTGTGTTTAATGGAGTCGATACACATACTCTGCGAAATATTCATCAAACTTGGTGTTCAGGGAAAATGGACAAGATTAAGTTCAAAAACTTCTTTGCAAAGCACAACTTACCCCACACGGATTTATCCCGATAAATTTACATGATCCTCGATCACAATATCGTATACGTCTTGATAAAATCTTTGGTTAATACACTGACATATTAATGATTTAATTACTCACACATTACAGCAGCAGAGAGGGATCGACAACAAATGAGTGTCCAGACGTGTAAACAAAAACACGCATAAAAATTTTGAAAAAACACTAACGACAAAAATGAAGTAACAAAAAACTAACACAATTAGAGAATCTACCCGTTTTGTTTAGAGGCTTCGGTTTGACGTTATTACGCTTATCTTTTTCGTCTCTTGTAGGAAGTTTTATTTTTCAAAATGGACCTTCCAGGAAGTTCACCCTCTCTGTTGTTTAACCAATCGGCAGCATAACAGACAGTCACTTGTATAATGTAATGTACAGGTCAGGAGCTCGTACTGTTGCTTACAATTTACTCTAAAAATACTTTATTTATTATTATATAGCACAATAATGGTTACAGGAAAATTTAGTCTCAGGCTCTGCCCCGTTCGAGAGAGCTTGCCACTAACTTCCCATCGGTCCGTGGTTCGTCCCAGTAGTTTACCCAGTTTCTTCCTCCACTAGATATATTTGCTGTCGTGTAGCATGTGATGAAAAATGGCCTTAAGCTATTTGTAGCAATGTAAGACGTCAACCCTAATATTTATGTTTTGGGGATTTAGGTCTTACTGACTAAATAACGGCACTATGTTGTGTGTTCCAATGTTGACTAACAGCGGAAGAAGAAGTCAAATTATCACGAATATCTCACACTCTTGGTAGCCCATCTGAAAACTTTTCTACAGAAAATAAAAGTTTTGGTCAGACTTTACTTAGTCTGATGCCTTTTTTCTAATTAATTCAAATTCTCACACAAGCATGTGGACATGTTTTCAAGTTCGTTGGCTTACATTTCAGTTGGCTGGAATGCAATGGAAGTCAATTTGCCAAATTGGTTAAAAGGATATAAAGTATCTTGAATGAAACTAAGCTATCTAATTACTTTCTTCAGTATTAATATATTTTTATTCATTTCATTAAAGAAATATACTTCAGCTTTATCCGATTTCAGCATTCCTAAAATGAAGTACAGACTGTACTTATAGCAAGAGCAGTATATGCCTAAATACTGTGTTCTCAACACATTGAACAAGTTGTCTCCGTGATTTTAGTCAGTTTGACTGTGTAAAATAAAAACAAGTCACTGTTATCTATAAATCAGCAGGATCATGGAATACATTGATACAGGTTGTACTCTTTAGATTGTCCAGCCATGCAGCTGTAAGTGTAGTGTATGTAACTCAAATTTGTATGAAGTTGTTCTGGTGGAAAATTATTGTTGTATTTTCAGCACTGTATACCTCTTTTTCGCTTGAGACGACCTGTCAGAGAAACCACCTGGTGTCACAGCAGATGGGTAAATGCCACACCCGGACAGGAATACAGAGCTGAAACTTACACCATAGTGACCACCAACCATAGTAGACGGTATTATATGACCACACCTTTTATTATCTGTGTAATGATGCAGCATTAGAATTTAATTTTATTTTCACACGTATCAGTTAGTTGCTATCACGGGTAGAAAGTTGCTTGCATAATCATCTATCTTGTAGTAAATTGAATACCCATTTGTTTCTAAAATATCAATTATGGCCATTATTTCTTTTTACTTTTGGTTACAATTATTCACGATGCTACTTTTAACCAATCTGATGATATAGATTTTGATTTTGCTATTGAGGGTTTTGTGAGCTTAACCACAAATATTTTGTTTCCATTATTTGAAAATATGGTGGAAAATTTCTAAGAACACAAAAGTTACTTTAGGAGCAAAATGAATTAAATCTTTTAAAGCCCACATTACCCATTCTTTATAATTGTTAAGTTTTGATACAATTTATTATCCATTTGCTGCTTTTTATCTTTAGATTCATTACAAAGCAGATACAGAAATGCTTCCAGTGCATCAGTCATCAAAATTTGCATGAATTTCCCAAATATTCATGCACATGAACTCCATATTTTAGTTTAAAGTCACGGATATGAAAATGAACTCTGCACTGTAAACAATTTTTATTTAACCTTTTACCTTTTCAAAGCTTTCAGGTAAGTCACACCAGTAGAGATATCATTATGTTGTTTGCAACATCAGTCTTTTTTTCATGTAGGCAACTGTTTCCATGTGGATTCTTCAGCTTGACATCAATGGTTCTTACACACTAGGTGTGATTGGCACATTGGGCCCTGTAGCAAGCATTCGGTTATAAATTAAGCCATGTAACAAGGAAGTTTTACAAGTGTATGTTTAAAATATAGCCTAGCTAGGAAAACCAAAATGACTAATTCCTAGCTTGGTTCATCTTCTCTCGTTCCACAAATACTGGCCGCTGATGCTGATGAAGACAATGATTTCTGTTTTTTATGAAGTATATTAGGTTTATTGGAGCTGGGAAGTTGTTAATGAAGATACCAGTGACTGATTTTGAGCCCCAGAATGGTGTCAAATACGAGTCCGATGTACATGCTGAATGGAAAAAATATTATTCCCCCCTTCAGCGGTATTCAAAATTTAATGTAAAGCAGACATGATACCAAGCCAATTAAATTACAGACAATTTAAAATGAGAGGGCACTTTTCATTTCTTTTCTCAAACAATTTAGCCCTGCTGGATTATGTGCTTCAAAACTTTAAAGCTTTTAAGGGTTAAGATCGGTTGAATAAATAAGAATAAAAAATGATATTAATAAGTACAACTATTTATTTGGTCAAAATACCTTTGTCAGAGCAAGCAAGCTATGGCATTTATGGACCTAAGACCTGAATACAGCATGATGAAAAGATAAGAAATATGTTAGTTGTGTGTGTATATATGTGTGTGTGCGTGTGATTTGGATTTTTAATGAAGCTTTAATTTTTTTTAGTCATATCGCTATGATGCATGTAGTGTGGCAGTTTATAGTGATGGTTAGCAATTGGACATCATATTGCAGACATGTAGCATGGTGTCCCAGCCAGTCACATTATTCTGACATCAGGCCGACCAGTCCTGAAAATAACATCTTAATGCTGAGCGCCAAGTAAAGCAGTTGTTGGTACCAATTTTGTAAGAATTTGGTATGACTAAGCCGATCTTCGAACCTGCGACCTCCCACATCCAAGACGGATGATCTGACCACTTAGCCAACTGGAGCAGTCTAATCATAGTAGTCAGTAAAGTACTAATTTGAGAAACTGAAACTTTGGCACAGCTCATGTTTGTTACAAATTCTGTTTTCGAGCAGAAGTATCCAAAAGATAAAATACAATATCTGTGAGCCCTAGAAAATTGTACTTAACAATCATGAAGAACATTTGGCTATCTATGTGCTTCTTTAGACATCATAATATGAAAGAAACGTTCTCAGACAGGAGTTGCAAAACACAAGTTACGTGGGCGAAATAAGGAGTTCATCGATTGGCAATTAAATATTAAGCATAATCATTGTTGAAAATTGAAAATCACATATTCTGACAGCTGCATAAAAATGGAATATGTGTTATTTTGTTCTTTTTAATATTTATTATTGTGACATGAATTTCCCTAAAAGTATATAATCAATGTACCATTAAAAGATTTGTTGTGAATAATTAGATATTTACTGGGTGGAGTAATTAAGTCTTTAAACATGCCACAATATGTATTCAACATGTCATTTTCAATCAAACAGCTTATTTTCTTCCGTTTTTCAGTTTCTTTTTTTTTTCTAATATATCCAACATTTATAAAATTGATACATTTACGGGTCATATTTTACTACAATTTCAAAATGCAAATGTCATGATTGCTTGAATACACGTTACATACAAAGACTGGCAGTCTCATAATTTTACTAATATACTAAATGATAAGCAAATGAACGGTTAGTTTTATTGTAGAGTTTTTAGTTTTAGTTTTATATTTGAGATACCACTAACTTGCTATGCTTCCTATGCAAATAGAATTTGTATCATGATGAAGTAAACAATATTTTAAAAAATTTGAATAAACAATACGCAATCTCATCATGATTTTAAATGAGAAAAAAGCTGTCAACATTGCATAGAGATTTTTTTAACGTATTGATTAAGGTATTTTATATTGTTACAGGATACATAACTTTTAATGAGATATTAAAAATAATTTTGGGTTAAGACTGTCAGAGTATTATTGTCTTTATTGTTAAGACTGTCTTTTTCTTCGTTAATGGGTTTATTGATTTGATATTATATCCATGCTTGTATGCTCTTACTGAATTGTATATTGATATTATTTTAAGAGCAATTTTAACACATTCCATATTATTCAGACCATTTTGCAAGAGAGGATTAGGAGGAATCTGGGACTTCCCTATTTTTAATAAACATTTTGTATATGAAAATGAACTTAATAATAGTAAATGTTTATATACTAGATTGGAATTAAAGTTTGAACAAAAAGGTATATTATTTTATTCACTTGAATTTTAATGCCTTATAATCTCATGTAGTATTTATTTTAATTCACCTCAAGTTAGTATCAAACATTACTTGTTTTCATTGATACTTGTGTTATTAATCATGCATGTTGTGAGCTAATACAAGATGTAATATTTGTTCTGGCAAACCATAATGCCTGATTAAGGAACAAAACTTTGGACTTGGTATTTTAATGTCTCCACCTATTGAAATGAAAACTTGCTACAATCACTGGAACTTGATTTCCCTAGCACTGACAAGTCTTTGTATTTCTCAAGAAACAAACAAATGCCAGAACATGTAACTATATTTTGAATAATCTGACCTTTATTCATCTTTGTTGTAACTTCAACGAGGATCGGAACAATCATGCCTTGCATAAATTCGAATATTTAAAAGCCATTTTTCATCCATTAGGTTCGTCAACTTGATAACAACATAATATGGTTCAGTTATTTTATTTTGTTATGTAGGATAATAAAAGACATAATTCCATGCCCTTTTGGCTTGATACAGCAAATTTCATTTAATTCTAGGAAGAATTATTGTCTGTCAATAATATTCTACACGTTTTGTTTTTAAACTTGTAGTAGTGTGAAATTTATAAATTTTTGGTAAGCTTAAAGCAGGGTTTGACAAATCTCCAATGAATAAAGAAATACAACATTCACCCAGTGAGGCACGTACTAAATGCTTTATTCGACCAGAATAAACTTTCAGTCTACCAGTTATGATACAAAATATAAAAAATTGACGTTACTGACCTCAAATCAGTCATATGAAAAATTGTTGCTGGATTCTATTCTATGACCCTTCTAACAACAGTTGCATGTAATTAAATTTAGACCAGTCTGCTCACCGTCTCGTAAACAGTTATTAGTACTGAAGATTGAAAGGTAAGCACTTGTATGAGTTTGATAAAAACAAATGGGAAACAAACTTATTGTAGAATGTATGAACTTTTAATGAATAATGTTAGCAATGTCCTTGACATTAGAAAGAATTATTAGTAGTGTTGCACTTTGATGGAGGCCTGTAACACCCTCAATCTCAGCAGCCAATGTCCCCCATGTATTGATAATTATAGCTGACAGAGATACATAAAATGTCCCCCTTGAGAGCCCAACCGATATGCAACACTTGGTCAGTACTGACTCTGCACTCACCTAATAACAGAGTGGTTTGACAATCCACTTAACAACAGACATTTTAATTGCCATTTCTAAAAAGTTGGATTGTTTAATTTTAAGCCCCAAAAAGGTAAAGAAAAAAAAAACTTGCCAGTAGCTTCCCATGGATCGGTGGTTTTTCCCAGGTTCTTTCTCCACCAGTTAAACTGAATGCCATAAATAACCTAATGTGCGCTGAAAAATGGCATTAAACGCTACAAGAACAACAGCAACAACAATGACTTTGTTTCATCTGTTACTACAGTGATGGCATTCATCATGAAATTATTGCAAGCTTTGGCTCCGAATACAAAGTAACTCAGAATAGCCAGTCTTTGTAACTGATGCAAAACTTTAAATTTTTTAACCTGTACAGAAATGCCATACTCAAAATGAATAGAAGATAAGTTGCCAAGTAGATTATTAAGAAATTCATCTGAACAATGTCAGTCTAACATATCTCCCATTGCAGTAAATAATTTGCTGATGCCGGGCTGGATCAGGTCCAGTGTTGAGAGAATGGTTTTGTTCCAAAATTTATAAAGGGCCCTGACATCCTTGAAAGGGCACCAAAGCGAAACTCTGTGTGTATATTCACTCCAAGTATGCATACTACCTAATAAACATGCGCAAGAATAAAACCATGGTCAAATTTAAAGTGACAAATGACTGTACATTTGTGTGTAGTGGTTTTGTTAAGCGGGAGTGGGTGCGGCCAGACCCCACCTACACCCCCATCTGGCTATGTTGATGCAAAGTTAAATAATGTGATACTTTGCGAATATATATTGGACAAGTACAGTTCTTTCATATGCAAGTGATATGGGCTGCATTATTGAGTAATGGAATATGTTTACTAACATTCTCTATGTAAAACTAACTTTCATGACTTCAAGGCATGTCAGGTACTTGCATCGATACCTGTTCATTTGTCTTTGCAGTATTTTATATGTAACTGAATAGTTTGTAACCTATGTCACAATCTCGAGTACCACTCAAACAGCGGCGGTACCAAATCTAAATATAAAATAAGCTATATCACAATCCCGATTAATATTTAAACAACGGTTATAACCAACCTAAATATAAAATCACACACACACACACACACGCACACACGCACACACAAGATTTATCATTTATCAAATACATAAAACATGATACGAACAACATAAATGTAAAAACAGATTCCTTACTGATAAAATGTTTAGACTCTATTATCTTTTATACTGCTGAAAAAATCAAGGCAAGCACAATGTCTTGACCATTTAAGTCTATCCATTGATATCATAACATTAGATGTTCATGCATGTTGGAAAATTTATGAGTTTCCAAAGAACTATTCTCTAACTAGATTCGTTTTTGTAAAGTGATAGAAATTTTTTTCTCCCACATCCCCTTAACTTAGTGGATACGCCTTAGCTTAATAAAAAGGACTTATGCATGCAAACATAAGCAACAACATATTTTTGTTTGCCTGTATCAAATGTCTTTTGCATATTTATGCTAACAATCTTTGCCAGAATTACTTCAGTTTAATGCTAGATATTATATAACTACAAATTAACTTCTAAACAACTTTCCTATCAGTGGGATAAACAATATGTTTTATACTACACTGTTCTAATATAACTGATATATAAACATACGTTTTGATACTTTTATAAAAATAGTTTAGTTTCTATTAAAAAATGGACATAATTGTTTGATAAACAAATACAATTGTATTTTCATATTGTTTTTAATTATATGATGCTTTTACAGCTTTTACATAATTTTTATGAGTTAGTTTAGCCCCCTTTTATCAATGTTAATACGGTGATTTAGCCAATGTCTCATTCCATATGAACACATGTCATTTAACAGATATCACTGGTTTTGTGGAAGTTGTAATGAAAACAAATGTTAGAAAGGATTTTTGCAAAATTACAAGGCAGTTGTCTCTAATAAAAGACAAGACAATGACTAGTACGACTGTGTGTTTATAATCTTCCTCTGTTCCTTGGGGATTACGAACTGGACATCAATGCTGAACATACTTGATATATTGATTATCAATATTATTATCCATCTTAATTAGATAAAGCATGGAACAGATCAAAACTCATTAACTATTATCCACATACTTTAAAAGTCCTCATGTGATTACAACCTGCAACTGGTTATGATATTTTCGACTCCTCCCCTTTGGTTCCTTCAAGGTGGTCATAGGTCAAATAAAGAGAAATGCAATTTCAAAGAGATATCTTAAAATAGAATTTGACAAAAGCTTACAAACATAAGCGCAATGTACTCTGTGTTATGATCCCCAGTTAACCATCCAGGAAGTAGGAGCCAGTTTGAATGTCATAAAAAGCATGAACATTTGCTTTCGTGAGTCTCAGATGTAACTATAATGTTGTGATGATTTGATTACATTTGCTTTCAAAGAATTCACTGAAAATGCCACTTTCTAAAAAGCGTAAATAGTGCAGACGTCCCTGGCAAAATACAACACCATACATACAGCCTTCTGACAATCCTGCTATTGTCATGTCCATCATAGTCTTCTCCTAAAGGAACATGTAAGATGTTTCTGATAAAGTTCTCCTTTGGAGAACATGGCATAAAGCTGATTGCCGAGTCACTGATGCATGACTAAATTGCATGTTACGTCTGAGGTTGGATGTCCACTCTATAAACACGCAAAATAAAAAGTGCATTTACAATTAAACCTAGTGTGTGGTAGTTTACAGACACTGCACACAAAGGTTTACTTGATCATTATCTATAGAAATTAAAAAGAGTGTTTATATTGTTCATTATATTGATGAATCAATTAACTTAGCCGAAAGACTTGTTTTCAACATATCATGTAGATTTAAATGACCAAAAATTGGGCGACAAAGCTCAAATTTCAAACAATCATAAAGTATTAACAATGTATGACTCAGTCATGTTGGAAATGTTTGTGATTATTTTATAAATTGTTCTTTCGACTGATTATCGGAAGAAAATTCAATTTTCTAATACATGTTATAATATGCAAAATACAATTGAGTTGAACTTCATTAGTTTAATGTTGATACACTGTATTTCATGTTTTAAAACTGTGCTTGACAAGACTTTGAATAATAATCTTTGTACATATTTATAAATTTTTAGTTAGCGGCTAGACATGCCATATTTGATAGAAATCTTAAATCGATTATAAAGAAATTATGTGATACTTTCTGTTGTTCGTTGTTTTGTAATGTTGTGTCAATAAATAAATTGGTAAAATTTTAACAAATAAAGTTTACTAGTTATAGAACGAAGTAAAACAAATCCAGACCCAGGGACTGTTTTTACATGCAACAAACGAAAGGTGCAGCTTTGGGTCAAAATGAATCACATTGTTTCTTCTTCTTTCTTTCGTATTTCCATTCAAGTAAAAACTCTGTGATAAACTTTGAATAATATCCAGCTATTGCTCGGCAAGTTTCATGCTTTAACAACAGAACATTTACTAATTTTGGTAGCGGTCGTCAAAAAGAGATCATTTGTAATGTTACGTGTTTAGGCTCTAATAAACAGTAACAAAGAAAGAGTGAAAACAACAAGCTTTGAAAATTTTAACAAATAATTTATTTCTCTGGGAAAAAACAATGTAAAAATAAAAAAGAACTTTCGAATTTAAGAATCAGATCCAGAAATAAGCCAAAAATAATCCAAGAATTAAATTTTAGAAGTCCTAGTAATGAAATGTTCTAATCAATTAAAGATCGAGTCCCGACAAATATTCCAAAATGGAAGGCGATGACATATACTGTAGCTAGTATTCTGCTGTTGTGCCTTCAGTTCTTTTATTGTTTCACGAACAATCTGCCGGTGTTTGAATCTTCGAAAAAAATTAAAAATGTCTTTGTCCAAGAATTCTGTATGAGCACTCAAATATTTCCAGGACAAAGAATTAATCTTTTAGAATCCAAATAATTTGAATAAAAATTAAAAAGTAATTCCAAACTGGTCACAAACAAACACTTTCCAGTGTAAAGGCCCAACTAACTAATTTCCCTATAGACAACGGTTATACAGTCAAAACGACGCAAAATAGATACTCGTATGTGGGTCAAGTGTTTACATTCCAGAACAGTTTAGAAGCTATTTACATGTATAAGGTCACGTATTCCAGAACAGTCTTGATCTCTATGTATCCCACAAAAAAGAAGTTGTTTTACTTGATTCTCAATCAAGTCCAGCAACTAGGTCACAAAAAAGACACAAAGTTCTATTTTTTGGTGTTTTCAACTAAACGGTCAGGTCAAACTAATTTCTGGAAAGTATCAAATTCCAGTCAGCATAATTACATTACATAACATGTAATGAAATTAAAATAAAAAGATTTTAAAATGTACAAGCAATTAAATTAAATCAAATATAACTTAAATCAAATATACATAACAGTAAGGTATTCTTATGTTTAGCCAACTAGATGGGACTAGGAATATCTAAGGTGATAGGGACAATGAAGACCTACTAAAAGTGCCTAGGAGTGCAATAACTTGCAGTAAACTTGGCGATGTAGTAACGTGTATTGGACTTAAGGTAGACGTAGTCCGATAAATCAACACACACACCCACCATACTGATAGACGATATGTGGGTCATCAAGCACAGAATTTGCTCCGGAAATATAATAGACATGTCACCAAAAGAACCCTTCAGCCGACGGTAGCTCCACAGTCACGAAAAATATCGGCAAGTGTATAAAATGTACACCAATATCTGCAGACAGAAATGTTGCGAATAATTGCAACTTTCAATGAATATCTGATGTTAGCTCCTACCCCAAAAATCAACATCATCACTGGTGAGGAGCTGATTTATCTGTCTAAAGTAGACGGTGAATGGTTACCAGTTTTATCCACTCAGTTGTTTGACAGCAGTACCGTTGTATATGACAGGCAGCTACCAGTTGTACCGAGTCAATGGATTATTATGTGGAGGGCAACATAAACATAATACTGACTTTCACTTGACTAATAGTGGTATGGTATGTTTAGCACAGTCGTTTTTGACTATGTATGTTTAGCACAGTAGCGTACTCAAGGAAAATAGCGCCCGGGGGGACGATTATGGCCCAAAAGGGTTTTAGCGCCACAAGACCTCTGGCACCCTGGGCAACCGCCCCGTCTGCCTCTCGTCTACGTTAGTATGCTACCGGTAGTGTTTGACTATCTAAATTTATCACGGTAGTATTGGACTACTAAAATCAATCACGGTAGTATTTGATTACTAAAATCAATCACGGTAGTATTTGACTACTAAAATCAATCACAGTAGTATTTGACTACTAAAATCAATCACATCAGTATTTGACTACTAACATCTGAGACAGGGGTATATGAAAACCCGATGACAGTAGTGTGGACTGCTATGTATCACATTTGACTTTTTCATAGCTATGCTCATTGCATTTCCATTGGTGTGAGAGTGAAAGAAGATACATATACATTCTAGTACAATTAATATCATTTAATGCCTAAGTGGTATGTTTATCTTTGAACCCAGTTCGGGCTCAAAGGGCTACAAACTCGACTTCCTTACTCCTAATCGAAACATGTAAGAACTTTAAATGGAGTTTACTCTGACAGTGTGGGTTCCACTCCTGTCATATGACTCAAACGTTATTGCTTAGGCATCTCTGTGTGCCCAGCGTAGAGTGAGCATAAGAGCAGAATACGAAACAATGGAACTGAAGCTACATGCAAAACTAAGATGAAACTTAAAGGTCAGTTAAGATATAAAAGGTCATTACAAACTGAATACATTTTTAAAAAGTGGATGTGAAAAAGAAACATTTATTTGAATATTATAGGCAATTCATAATATGAAGTTTCAGAGACCGCATTAATTCTTAACTATACTTTCGGTAAATTCGAAATTCTGTCTTTATGGATTCGTTGTAGAGAAATCATGAATAAGTTCTAATATCAGGAAATGCGAAATTAATACTCTTTTCACACTTTAAATTATTGATTTCTTTGACCCACCGGGTAGAATAAAACATAACGATTTCGATGCTGTGATCAGTGGATGTTTTATTGATCATTGTTTCTTTCTTTTTTTTAACATGGCAGAACAAATATTTTTTTTCATGGTACTCATAATCATATGAACTGTGCGTTGTTTTACAAAGCAATTCTAAAAGCAACCTTTTACCACATCCAAACGCTAACATAAACATTTTTTCAGACATTTACATCATCGCTTTACTATAAAAGAAGCACAACATACTAAGCATATTCTTTCATTACGAAGCATCAGATTTTTACGTATATGTATTAATACATACAAAGTCCAGTTGCTTTACAAGAATATTAGTCAGATGGCGAATCAAATCAAACACAGTTAGATCAAATAAAGTAAATTGAAAAGATTTTTGACTAAACAGTCTACCTAGACATTAGACAAACAAACACATAGAAGATATTAAGATTTCATTTACAAAATGTTTCACATAAATGGCGTCGATTCGCAATGTCGGACATTGTGGACATGGAATAATATTAAAAGAATAATAACAGATATAAATTAAATTTCACAATGGTGGGTAATTCTTAGTGATACGCATGAGCTAAAAACATGAAGTCTAAAAGACGGATCGATATATACTTTGAATTCAGAGACTCTTTAAAGATGGAAATCAATAAAATATATGACTCGATGAACAAAACAATTCATAAAATGCAATGATGTAGTTATTTGAAACAGAACATCGAAGACTTTCCTCGTACTCAATCAAAATTTTGAACTTTTTCAAGTTTGTTGGTGTGTATTATTGTGTGTGTGTGTAGGCGTGTATGTGTGTGTGTGTGTGTGTGTGTGTGTGACTCCAACTGAAGATTGTAACCGAACAACGGATCTAAGGCATGGTTAAACTCGTTTGGTTACTTGACAACTGATACCCATCAAACTGCTCAACCGAAGACAAGAAAGACGCGTAGGATTTCAAAATATAACCCTAACGAGTGATTACATAATTTTACAGATGACATTTTTTAACATTAGACCGGTGATATTAGGTGAACCAATTTTTATAGAAACTGAAATATTTCAAAGGATAGAATTGTAATGGATTATTTTTATCGAAAGGCTGTACTCTACAACATGCAAAATGATGTAAATAAAGTTGACAAGACTTTTAAGATGAAAAGGACAAACGATGTGATATGTATGGTAATCCGATGGAAAGGATATGATGATTCTTGAAATAGTTTCATTTCAAAATGAAATAGAAGAGTACATTTGGTCACTCAACAATTTAAACTACCACCAAACAAATTAAATTTATAAAACAAACCACAAACATGGACAGATAGTGTAACAATTTTGATGATGTATTACCCTTACTTAAAAGGGCCAACAAAGCATGTTGGTATTGCAGCGGAAATATGGATGCAAGAACAGCTTCCATTAACGTCAACGACGTAATTATTGGAAATTATTACTCAGACAATTTCAAGCAGATGACGGTATGTATGGTACAATGTTTTATGAATATTATCGAAATAAAATACCATTTATATCTTGTCTAGTTATGTTCTTTTCAACGTGTCTGACAACGTGCATAAAATAGAATAATTGACAAAGGAAAAAGATCCCCCAAAAAAACATTAGCAACACCAGAATTCACTGAAGAAATCTCCGTTAGACGGATGGAGCGGAACAACCCACAATATCATAAATGTAAAGAATATATTAATTTGGTAAAATCAAGCCAATATTCTGGCGTAGGCAAGGTCAGAGAAAATAACCAGTAAACAATGACTTGTGAGTGTTGAGGCATTGTAACAAGAGGACTGATATACAATGACGAAAGGGTAAGGTTGATACTAATATGCATTGAATAAAACGTACTAGAAGACAAAGCCTGATTATCTATCTGATAGACAGCAGTACAAAAACTTCACTACACTATTAATTGAACCAGCCGTCTTTCGACGGAAAATTAATAAAATGAACAGACGAAACATAAATAGAAGTAGTACACTCATCAAGAGAAGGTTCTAAAACTCTTACATGGATCTGTAATTGAGTTTAATGGCTCTGTAACTGAATTTAATGGATCTTTAATTGAGTTTAATGGATCTGTAATTGAGTTTAATGGAGTTTCATGGACCTGTAATTGAGCTTAATGAATCTGTAATTAAGTAATAGTTTGATTGGGGTAAATATTAGGATTTGTACATGTTTTGAACCATGTCGAACTATCCTAGTTGAAGATCATAAGTACGTCTCGTAGAGTTTGATTCTGTAAAATTCGTTGGATTTAATTACATTCGTAACGAAAACATTGGAAAGAAATATTGGTGCTTAATCATATCATAGAACACAGTCTTTAAGCATGCTAAACAGAAATAAAATTCAAAAGGTAATTGATAGTATGCTCGAAATGATACGCACACAGTTTGGTCAGAAAACATGCAAGGAAATACAAAATTACGTTGTTCAAAGTAAAGATAATAAATGTGTTTTGATATCATAACATGATATACCCATCAATAATTCTGACAGTTAACGCATTAGTTTCATTATCAACAAAATTACCTTAATAGTATCATCAGTTCTGATGCTTCACTTTTAATAACAATCACAGTACCAACAAAGCTGTCAGCATTTTTACGCTAAAATATGGGAATAAGCCAGTCTTCATCCCCCAAAACGTCTGAAATCAAGCGTTTGGAAAAATTTACATTGATATTAAAAACTTATACGTCAGATTCATACTCTTATGATTGATGTTCAACAGTATATAAATATTTTTATTATCCCTTTTTATTATTATTATAATAATAATTATTATTATTATTTTCATATATACACGACAAAAATAATGAAATTTTGAACTACACGAGGTTGAAAACTGAATAAAAATACCAAACATATATTGTTGACCCAAACGTATGTTTTCCCCCCGCAGAGGGCGTTCTTAGTAGGTAATCGCAAACAACGTGAATAAAATTAAAATGAGATAGGCCGACGTAAATATGAATGTGTGGGTGAAAAGACGAATACATGGATGCATAGACGGACTCCTTCCTTCCTTCCTTCAATCCTTCAATCCTTCATTCCTTCCTTCCTTCATTCATTCATCTAAATTCGATTTAGTAGTAGACAACACTATCAAGCACATGGTTTGAAAATCCAAAAGTCACTAAGGTGAGGAATCATCGTATGCCACTTTTGTTTATATAATTAGTTTACTTTGGTTGAATAAAAGCACTAGTCAAGTGTTAGAGATAATCAATTAAAATATATATCAGGGAAAGGTTTGCATGCAAGACCCTTTGGCCAAAACTATCCTTCCAAATTTGGTTCCGGTGTCACAAACATGTAGGATAAAATATTAAGTCGTGCCAAGCTTAAAATATATAGTCTGTTTTCTTACCGGCTTCGATACGAATAGCCAAACACAGAAAAGAAAAGCTCGTGTAAATAATCGTTAACCAGCAAATTGTGACCAACTTCTTGCGCAAAATGACAAAAAAGTTATACACAGGTGAAGTATACGGGCCGTCAATCCGGATACTGATAAGAACTTTGTATATAGAATAAGTGCTCTTGCTTCACCATCGATAACCGGAGACTTTGCGGATACAATGGCTGTACATGGAATACATTCAAATAACTGGCAGAGTGCGTTTCGAACAGGTAGAGAACATCAGTGACAAGTTTCCTTATTATCTCATTAAAGTATTTTATACTAGATGACTCTAGTGATTACGGTCCAAAAGCTATTGCTTGGTTTTATCGTATTGCATGGATATCATCCAATTTTTAAAAAACCAACAAGAAAACCTTCCAATCAATATACTTTCATTGAAACATACTACAGATTCCAGTTATAACAAACTTTAGCATCAAACAAACTCAAAGCAAGGCCTATTTTTTTTAATTAAAAAACCCCCAGAAATATCCGATCATAGCAATTTAAATGCACTTCGGATATTGTGATATATTAAGGCTTGAAATGAGTTAACGTTTTATTCAATCCACTCTTTCCATAATATTTATAATTTGAAGGAGAAAAACATGTTTGGATAATATTACGTATTGTACTAACACTTGATAAAATATTGTAAATAGGTCTTCCTAATGATGAAAAACAAGTCTTCCTTAATATTATTATTATTATCATTATTATTATTATTACGGTAATAGTCAAAAAAAACCTAAAGGCCTATTTGAAGTGTAAAGTGTTTTTGGCGACTCAGATGTTTACTCGGCTTTGTTAGTTGTTGAGATGTGGGAAATCGGAAAAGCATTGTCTTCAGAAGCATTGGTTCTACCCGATTTTGCATGAATATACGCAGGCACGAGGGGGTCTATTTTTGCAGAAGAAATATGAATTAAAATATTAAATGATATAGCATTGCAATTATTTTATGATGAACGTGGAAGAAGCTCAGAAAAAAATACCTTAACGGGCAAATCAAACAGCTAATGATCTAGATACCAAAATGTATCGCAGGTTACAAGCACAAAGAACATCTGACATCGTAAAGGATGTATTCGTGAAATTTAACGTGTTCAACGGATTCATTACAAGATGTGATGAATCGTATCTATTTAACCCGTGCTTAGTCGATTAGCATGATTACAGAAAAATACTAGATACCAATGAGGTCAATAAACAGCAGCAGTTAAAATATAGCTATGTATCTGAAAGAAAGATATTCAGATCCACTGAGAGAAAACGACTAGTAATTATCATGCTTTTATAATTGCAATGCCAGTAGTGGATAAAGGAAAGTAACATCTCCATTGGTCAAAATGTTACCACGTGATCAAAATGAATTGCGTTTATTTATGTATGAACTGTAAGGAGAACTACTTTTCTAAGAATACCCACTTATATAAATAGAGTCACGTGTGCAGCATAAGATAAACACTGCTAGTTAAGGCAGACAGGAAGTAAGCATTAAAGGAAAAGAACATTCTAACAACTTTTTTTTAAAAAGAATAAATTTGGCTTCCGCTGGTTGAAGGATTGGTATTATGATGACCTTATTACGATCAAGCAGGACAATCCCAAGTGATATAAATAGCTACGTAACAGAAAACCCCAGAACATGTACTACTACGCTCAGTTAAGATGTCTGTTTTTTAATGATGCAAGCAAAATAACATAAATGGCATTATTTGCTGTGTGAGTCGGCAACTGACAGTTTATACCACGATAAACTCAGAAAAAATAACAACTTTAAACTCTTAAATGAGCCTCATATTATCTATAGAAATTCTGCCTTAGACTTAGTCAGCAAATTACTCATATTTTTTAAAGTTTACTGAATGGCACACGTTTCAATTCAACTAAGATAAGGTTCTGCGTGCCTTATGATTCTCGAGATATTTTGGATTGAGGTGCCTCCCACCCCACCCCCCAACAATAGTTAAACTTAATCCCGCCAACATAAAATAAATTTATTGTTGGTGAACGTGCCGATCGATAATATAGATGGGAGAGTCTATTACTTGTTTATGAGTGAGCGTGGTTAACTTTTCATGAGTTTTTTTTTTTTTCTGTGTTAAGTGTTCTCCATTACATGTCTGGTTAGAGCGCTACACTATAATGTTGATCTAGATAGTTCAGGTTTGAATCACTTTCGTGGTAAAAATGCTCCTCTTTAGTAACCGAGGATATGGCCGAGCTTGTAGATTAGTTGCACACGATATTAAAGTCACATATGATGATGCCCGCCAGTGTTCATTTCCTATGAGGCAGGAATAATATTTTGAGACGTTGTCAGCTCTAAAACAAACTCTGAACCTTCTAGAATGTCTTATGGCACTACGGTGGATCATTTGGCGTTGTGAATTTACACCGCTGTAATTACCACCGGGCAGAACGCGTATGTTAACCATAAGAACATATGTATCAGAGCTTAAGGCAGCAGCATGCATAATCTCAAAGATATACTGTCAACAGCACAACCTGAGATAGACTGTTTCTTTTTGTGTGAGAATATTTGCTGTTTCCCAACTTTGCGATTGAACATAATGAATATTAAGTCATTTTCAATATACATAAAATATATAAAGATGGATTCGGACAATATTGCATTGATACTGCATGAAATAAATGTCTACAAATTAGTGGTCATCAGCTTCATCCAGAATTAAATGTCGATTCAGGCTTGTCAATAAGTTACACTCCGTGAAAATCGTGATAGTAATTGTTGCGATCTCTACGGAGGTGCCCACGACTGTTGCTGCGATTGGAATTCCTGTGACGTCTAGGCCAAACAGTATCGTCGACGCGATTCTACATGCCGCATCGACAATAATGTTTAATGGTTATATCTAACGAGCAAATTAATAAGCTTGTTTATCTCGTAACGCAACTGCATGTCTACGTCGTTGACTACTATGAGTCAATCGCCATTTCTAATACTATTTCAGGTATCTTTTTTTCTTACCGGGAGTACCATAACACCAGCATGTCGAGCCAACTCCTCTACGCCATCCCCTACCCCACCCCGATTAAGTCAAGAACCGATGATTGTTAAAATATCATCTTCTCTGTATGGACCTTAGCCTCCAGAATAATATGGTCCTGTAACTGGGCGGAGAAACTCTAAGATTTTTGGGTAATCCCCTGCCCCCGACATCTGATTTTTATATATATAGCAAACATCAATATTCTCGCATGATCCCGTCTCTCTTAAATATGATTCTTTGTCGTTCGTTTGCCAACCTAGTAAAGGTCGGTTTAATGCGTTTATCGGAAAATTGAAGTTTGCGATGGTCCTCTCTACGTTAGGATTATAAAAAAAACAAATGAGTTTTAACTGAAGTTACGCGCTGAGATCTAGCTGTTCCACTTTCTCAGTGTGCGAGAGCTCGCTCTCCAGGTGCCAATTGAAGCCTGTGACATTTTTATGCCGTGTTATGTAAACGTGCTGATTATAAGAGGAACAATCAGCAACACCTCAACATTCTGAGTGTCATGTTCCATCGTCATTGTCGCGCCCTGTCAGCACCACATATCGTTTAGCTCCTAAAATAACTTTTATGAAAATTACCCATCATCGTTAAGATGTGATCAGTGCGCTAAGTATCTTATCAGTGTTACGAATGATATCAAGAGATATTTTGAATTGCTAATCTAATTGCGCTGTGTACCGTTACTGAGTTGCCGAGACGCAAGTTGCCAGATTCTAGCGCTAATTTGACCTCATCTACGCTGGCGTATACGATGTGGTTTAACACAAGGATGCGCATAAGTGTTGTCCAGGTAATGTTTACGGGTATATTTCATTGGCGACTATGCCGTGGATGATACAATGAAACTGGCAATGTTGAGAATTTTTACTTCATGTTTAAATGATTCTTGTTGAAATCATCTAGTGATTCTTTTCGAAACAATCAGTTACGGACGTTTTCACGGAGTTTCTGCAATCCTTTTGTACATTTCGTCTTGAACAGGGTCTGATCATAGAGGCATACATTTAAAAAAAATGTTTAGAGCTTAGTCTCAACGATAGACATTGTGTTCATTTTCGTAATAATAAGCGTGATTACAAAGACAGTCCATATGACATTTACTCGCGACACAGTGCGGCTGACCTTCAGACACACACATGATCACGCGAGTGCTTGTCTGCAACAGCCACGCTAGAAATGTTACTAAAGTATTTGTCAGAACTGTACAAATTTCTTCCCAGATTATAACGTGGGGAATTTAATTTTATCCCATACGTACCGGTTCTAAATGTCGCCTTTGTAGCGTATGAAACTGATATATCTGTGCTGCAACGTGTCTTTGACTCTTTTCTTTGGGAGTCTGTGTGTTGGCGATAGTACGAGTATATCGCGATCATGTACATGGGTATGGAATAAATCTATAGCACATGTGGTTTTACAAGACGCCCCACTGCCTTTCAAATAACAAAGTCGATGACATGCCAGTGAATCAATAACCGATGGCGCATCTCACATCGCTTCGAGATTTGTATTACGGTGATATTCTTGGGTGCGATTTAAACTGCGGATTTTTGCCTAGCATGTAAATCTTCCGTTTTACTTTCCTTTGACCGTATCGCGTCTAGTTATAATAAGGTCGTCCCGACATATATGTCAATTATCTCGACGAAAATGACAACATGCTCTAACCACCATGTAGCAATGTTGCATAAGCAAACGTTATCGCTTTAACTAGGAAACACTGAATTGGACCGCCACCATTACGAACCGCGGTATTATGTATCCAGCAATATTCATTCATGCCTCGTTGTTCGCACTTTTGTGTTTTCCAGAAGAGGAGCCAGGGACACTGATAGTTTTTGCAATAATATATATGTCATGTCATTTTATATAATTACTATAAAAAATTGCACAAAAAATCCACGAGCGACTTCGCATATTTATAAACAATCGCGTATAAACCAGTAAATCCGCGTAAAACAAGCTATATTGGCCAGTGATAATTCTGCATAAATAACAGTTGACTAATACATGGTGCTAAATAGTAAAAAGTTTGGAGATTAGTCAATTGAACACAAGACCACACAATGTAAACATCTCATTATTACCATGATAATAAGCCTATTGTTGATGTTAAATATTGTACAGCAAGATAAGTGTATCCGATATCCTCTTCTTCAATGTTGTCCCGTCATGATAACCAAACATATCAACATTCCTACCAATTTTGTCAATGTTGCAAGTTTATAAATAAATCAGGTTTCACAATTTTTTTTTAAAAATTATCGCTATACCCATAACATATCATTTTAATTATGATACACTTGGAGTGGCAAAGTTTCACCCGTTATAGATTTAAAATGCTTTTCACTGTTTTTATCAATTGCTGTCTCTCATTTTATCTTGGTCCACTCATAACATGATGAACTTTTACTTAACAAAGGATTGCCCTTTGTTAGAAACATCTATACACAGACGCAAGAGATTGTTCTTTAAATCAAAAATATCCGACGGAAAATTCCACTAACACTTGAGTTCCAATTCTGATAAAAATGTTATTTAGAATTTACAATCATGATAACGTAAGGTAGGCAAATATTCATTCACATCTCTCAATCACAATAATGAAAAAACGCAGTTGTACCAAAAACTCTATCCACGATCCTACATCACGGATAAAAGTCAAGAATAAAATATAAATTGCATATACATAAAATCGCCATGACTAATAAGGTTACCAATGACTTATACATCCTTGATATATCACCGCCATGATTAAAAAGATTACCAATGTCAAAAAGGCCCTGGGATATCACCGCCATGACTAATAAGATTACCAATGTCATATACATCCCTGGGATATCACCACCACGGCTACTAAGATTACCAATGTGAAGTACATCCATGGGATATCACCGCTAGGGCTAATAATGTTAACAATATGAAATATATCCCTTGGATATCACCACCATGACTAATAAGATTGCCAATGTCCAATACATCCCTGGGATATCAACATCATGATTATTAGTTTACAAATGTCAAATACATCCAAGTGATATCACCGCCATGACCAATAAGATTACCAATGTCAAATACATCCTTGAGATATCACCGCCATGACTAATAAGATTACCAATGTGAAATACATCCTTGAGATATCACCGCCATGACTAATACGATTGCCAATGACAAAGACATCCCTGGAATATCACCGCCATGACTAATAAAATAACGAATGACAAATACATCCCTGGGATATCATCTCCATGACTAATAAGATTACCAATGTGATATAAATCCCTGGGACATCACCGCCATACTATTCAACCTACCAATGGCAAATACATCCATGGGGCATCACCACCATGACTAATAAGATTACCAATGACAAATATATCCCAGGAATATCACCGCCATGACCAATAAGATTACCAATGTCAAATGCATCCTTGAGATATCACCGCAATGACTAATAAGATTACCAATGACAAAGACATCCCTGGAATATCACCGCCATGACTAATCAGATTGCCAATGTCAAATACATCCCTGGGATATCAACATCATGATTATTAGTTTACAAATGTCAAATACATCCATGGGATATCACCGCTATGACCAATACGATTTCCAATGTGAAATACATCCTTGAGATATCACCGCCATGACTAATAAGATTACCAATGTGAAATACATCCTTGAGATATCACCGCCATGACTAATACGATTACCAATGACAAAGACATCCCTGGAATATCACCGCCATGACTAATAAAATAACGAATGACAAATACATCCCTGGGATATTATGGCCATGACTGATAAGATTACCAATGTGATATAAATCCCTGGGATTTCACCGCCGTGCTATTCAAATTACCAATGGCAAATACATCCATGGGGTATCACCACCATGACTAATAAGATTACCAATGACAAATGTATCCCTGAGATATTACCACCATGACTAATAAGATTACCAATGTGAAATACATCCTTGAGATATCACCGCCATGACTGATAAGATTACCAATGACAAAGACATCTCTGGAATATCACGCCATGACTAATAAAATTACGAATGACAAATACATCCATGGGATATCACCGCCATGACTAATACGATTACCAATGTCAGTTACATCTCAATAATATCCCCAACATGATAAGTAAGATTATTAATTTCATATACATTCCTGCACAATTATGTGAATTATTCAGGGACTCGAATATTTAATTAATTCTATTGGACTATGTAAAACATTCTATGACTTCATTGCTATTCTACGTTCACAGGACTGCATTGCAGGAAAAACATTTTGATTTAGATATCTGATAATTCAGTGGTGCTAGCATGGTAGCTTTACAACCTTTATTCGGAATACCTTTGGACATTTTCCTGATTAGTGAGAAATTATAGCATAATTTAGGATAATATTCTAGGAACTCATACACTGTAAGTTATTTTTAATTCTTTTACTTTGTTTGATTTTATTTGAATAAATTTATATTCTGGAAAATGGAATGTTTGTTAGGTTTATATTGTGTTGTTACATAAGTTTAAGCCCATAGACGTAAAAAAAATCCACATCACTGGAATATCTCCACTATAACCAAGAAGATTATCAATGTCTGATATTGCACTGGAATATCACACGTACGTCCTTGAAGTGTTTATCCGTGTCATATGCGTACACCAAGACCAATAAGGTTATCAATAGCATATACACTTACATCCCTGAAATGGTTATCAGTGTCATATACATACACCAAGACCAATAAGGTTATCAATGACATATACACGTACATCCCTGAAATGGTTATCAGTGTCATATACATACACCAAGATCAATAAGGTTATCAGTGACATATACACGTACATCCCTAAAATGGTTATCAGTGTCATATACATACACCAAGATCAATAAGGTTATCAGTGACATATACACGTACATCCCTAAAATGATTATCAGTGTCATATACATACACCAAGATCAATAAGGTTATCAGTGACATATACACGTACATCCCTAAAATGGTTATCAGTGTCATATACATACACCAAGATCAATAAGGTTATCAGTGACATATACACGCACATCCCTGAAATAGTTATCAGTGTCATATACATACACCAAGACCAATAATTTTTTTCAATGACTTATACATGCATGGAACATCTCTGTCATGGCCAAGAAGATTATCATCCTCAGATACATTAATGGACCAAGAACATTTTTAATTTTATACATCCTTGGATTATATCCACCATGACTAATGAGATCATCAATGTCATGCAAGTTCAGAGAATACCTCCACAAGGACTATTAAGCTTATATATCTGATTTCACACAGACTAATAGTTTCTCAATGTCATATAAGTAACATGAATGTCTCTCTCCACACAGTCTAATAGTTTCTCAATGTCATATAAGTAACACAAATGTCTGTCTCCACACAGACTAATAGTTTCTCAATGTCATATAACTAACACGAATGTCTGACTCTACACAGACTAATAGCTTGCCAGTGTCATATAAGTAATATGAATGTATGTCTCCACACAGACTAATAGTTTCTCAATGTCTTACAAGTAACACGAATGTATGACTCCACACAGTTTAGTTTTTTCATTATTCATTCAAAAAAATCCTCTTTTTTGGAATACGGTTTTTTATTCGAAATAATAACATGACGACAATGTCTTTGGCCTAATAAACTGATTATTATTGTCATTTTTCAAATAACATGAAGACACGAATTAAGAACAAAAACTTTCGTACATTACGTGCGGCCTGTATCAGCGTTTCCAATTTACCGGAGAATATAGCTTGACAAACTCATAAGGACGACCTTAGGCCTGAAGCGCAGAGCCTCCTCAAGAGCGGGGCCTAGGGCGTTCCCCCACCCCCAACTTGTCACCCCCAAACGCCGGTCCTCTGTCCACACAGACTATTAGCTTGTCAATGTCATACAAGTTCCACGAATAGATGTCTCCCCACAGACTAATAGACTGTCAACGTCATACAAGTTCCACGAATACCTGTCTCACCACAGACTAATAGCTTGTAAATGTCATGTAAGTCCCAATAATATCTGTCTCCACACAGACTAATAGCTTTCAATGCCAGATACAGCCATGGAAACAAAACTTTGTGGATAGCAGTACAAAATGTATCGACAATACAGTTCCCGGTTTCAACCATATGTCTACTTCACGAGTGTAATTCTGATCCTGACAATACAGTTCCCGGTTTCAACCATATGTCTACTTCACGAGTGTAATTCTGATCCTGACAATACAGTTCCCGGTTTCAACCATATGTCTACTTCACGAGTGTAATTCTGATCCTGACAATACAGCTCCTGTTCTCCAAAGCATGAAGCTATTTGGAAGAAGCGAATTCAACTTTGAGAATTACAGTGGTAAGTTTCATTTGACCCACATACCCACCCTGTTCGTAAAGTATTGTGTTAATGTACAGCAGACTATCCCAATACCAACCCTGTTAATTAAACGTCGTGTTCATGTACAGCCGACTATCCTTGTTCATTAAATGACTTTAGGACACACGGTACTAATTATACGGAAGAACTGTGAACCAGTCTAGAAATGGGTGTGTGTATTTGTTTTAGTCACAAAAGGGCAATGGCCTCTTACCATTTTGACCTGTCATGTGGCACACTTATTTGTTTTGTTTGATTGATATGAATAGGGATGCACTGCATCTTATTTCTGTGAGAGTCAGCAAGAAAAGAAATGCAATTTTGAAATTTAAAACATTTGAAACTTGTCTTATAGCCAGTGAGAGATGAAAATACAATGCGTCATGTAATTTGATACCCTGTGATGTCATACTTGCTGATGTCAGCATGCTTGTGTTTCTTTTGTGTAGCATGCATGCCATAGAAAGATAACATGAAGATACAAAGGCAGAAAACAATTATTTAATACCAAGAATAAGCCACTAATAAGTACAATACAACGCAGCAGCATGTAATGCGGATGCAATTTAGCTATAGATATTCGTATCACATAAAATGCTGTTGCACTATTATCCATGCACAAGCATGGCCAATTCTTTCTTACAATTATGCTCTAATATCAAGGAGTCAAATACAACTTTTTCTAAAATATTTAAATCTGGTTATAGGACACACGGTACTAATTATTCGGAAGAACTGTGAACCAGTCTAGAAATGGGTGAAGAAATAATAGAGTATTTACAGGTTTGGTGGTCCATAATTGGTTAATAATGAAAATTAAAATTTTAGGAAAAATATCTTTTGAGAGCTTATCCTATATGTAATGTAAAAAAAAATATTGACAAATTTCCACTGATGCAATTTTAGCATTTTTACAGGCTTGACTCAGGAGTACTCAATACGGAAAGTAGCACCTGATTCATTTGGTGCAGGATCAATAACACCTGTTTCATGCACATGTATGTAAACAAATTGCCGCGGCTCATATGGTGTTCTCCACACATAAGCTTGTACCAAGGTTAGATGTGCATGAAGAATTATAGCTGTCATTATCAGCACCCATAAATTTTAAGTTATTGAATTTTGAATATGATAGTGTTTCCATATGTTTACCATTGGAGTGGAATTAGTACCTTGAGTCCTATATGTACATCAGACTATCCCAAATTCAACCCTGTTAGTTATCGCTCGTTTTCATATACTACAGAGTATTATCTCAATATTAACTCTGTTAGTTATCTCTCGTGTTCGTGTACAGCAGACTCTCCCAATACCAACCCTGTTAGTTAACTCTCGTGTTCGTGTAGAGCAGACTCTCCCAATACCAACCTTGTTCGTTAAATTTCGTGTTCATGTAAAGCGTACTGAAAAAGAATGGTTATGGTTAGAGATACTGCTTAGAACAAAGAAAGAAAAATCGTTGCGTTTGTTTCGCGCATCAAACCTACATTTTCTTCTCAGTGACTAAAAGGATACGGACTACTTAATGCGTGAAGTGGGAACATTGTATTATATCGAGTGGTGAACAAGATGTTTCCTCTTCACAAGTGAAATATCTCTTTATAGCTAAAGAAAACATCGGTTTATTTTTACTTATGATTTTTGAGGTAAGGACGATCTATTGCATGGATCTTTTCGCCTTGTTTGTTAATGCGACTACTTCTTGGAAAAAAGTTCCAAAAAGTTCCAAAAGTTTACAATAAGTTTTGGACGACTTTTTGCCAACTTAACTTGCACATATAATTATTCAAATTGTTTATTATGTCAAACTAATGACTGCTTTCATACAAACATGGAAAGAGTTTTATTTATTTTACATATTTCTTGCGCGGATTGATACATTTCACCTTAGTGGTTGTGTGTGTGTGCGTGTGTGTGCATGTGTGTGTGTGTGTGTGGTGTGTGTGTGTGTGTGCTTGGTTTTGTGTGTGTGTGTGTGTGTGTGTGTATGTTGGTGGGGGGTAGGGTGTAGAAACTTGAATTGTAGGAATTATAGTTTTCCGTTTGTTTTATTCCTGCATTTGAACCTGAGCGTTTGGGTGGTATTGGTAAGCTTGCAGTCTATTTCGGTCATAGTCGCTACAGCCACATTTTTATTATCACCCAATTTAGGTTTGGAAAAAGCAATTATCAACTCTTGAATTGTTACATTTTTAAGCATGATGATGATGGTGGTACGGGATAAAATCGCCACTGAAGCAATTGTATTGCTTTATTTATATTAAGATTCTTTTTATGTACCGATTTTAGAGTGTAACAGGCATACTATATTGTAGCAGAGTAAAATGTGTACCATTTTTTAGTGTAACAGGCATACAATACTGTGGCACAGTAAAGTATGTACCGTTTTTAGAGTGCAACAGGCATACGATACTGTGGCACATAACATCAAATAGCAATATATCATGAAAGTTAAGTCGCTGACAATCTGAATGATTCGTGTGAAGAATTAACCATAACAAGTTAATACGTTTTGTATCTTTGGGTTTATTTTTAGGCATTCTTGATGATGCCATCTCAATGGCTTTGGGTTTATTTTTAGGCATTCTTGATGATGCCATCTCAATGGTTTTGGGTTTATTTTTTAGGCGTATTGATGATGCCATCTCAATGGCTTTGGGTTTATTTTTTATGCATTCTTGATGATGCCATCTCAATGGCTTTGGGTTTATTTTTTAGGCATTCTTGATGATGCCATCTCATTGATTACACGACTGTTACAGGATCTACATAGTCTTGACACGTTTTAAGATGTGTTCACCATGACGAACACAGAGAAAGAAAAACGGAGTGAAACAAAGATAAGAAGAAGATAACATGAAATATGCCTCAATACGGATAATGAGATCATCAATGTCGTATACATCCTTGGATTATGTCCACCATGACTAATGAGATCATCAATGTCATATACTTCCTTGGATTATGTCCACCATGACTAATGAGATCATCAATGTCACGTAAGTTCAGAGAATACCTCTACAAGGACTATTAAGCTTTTATATCTGATTTCACACAGACTAATAGTTTCTCAGTGTCATATAAGTAACATGAATGTCTGTCTCTACACAGTCTAATAGTTTCTCAATGTCATATAAGTAACACAAATATCTGACTCCACACAGATTAATAGCTTGCCAATGTCATATAAGTAACATGAACATATGTCTCCACACAGACTAATAGATTGTCAATGTGATACAAGTTCCACGAATACGTGTCTCCACACATAGGCGGCGTTAGGAGTACGCCGGGCTTAGGGCCGACCATGACCGTGCGGGGCCAGATTATCGGTATCTCGATTGGTATGCTTCTGATTATGTCTAGGCTAGATCAAGTTTCGCGATTTGGCGCACGAATTTAGTTTTTTCATTATTCATTTAAAAAATCCTCTTTGTGGACAACGGTTTTTTTAATCGAAATAATAACATGACGACAATGCCTTTGGCCTAATAAACTGATTGTTATTGTCATTTTTCAAATAACATGAAGGCACGAATTAAGAACAATAACTTTCGTACATTACGTGCAGCCTGTATCAGCGTTTCCAATTTACCGGAGAATATAGCTTGACAAACTTATAAGGACGACCTTAGGCCTGAAGCGCGGGGCCTTCAGTGTCATACAAGTTACACGAATAGATGTCTCCCCACAGACTAATAGACTGTCAATGTCATACAAGTTCCACGAATGCCTGTCTCACCACAGACTAATAGCATGTAAATGTCATATAAGTCCCAATGATATCTATCTCCACACAGACTAATAGCTTTCAATGCTAGATACAGCCATGGAAACAAAACTTTATGGATAACAGTACAAAATGTATCGACAATACAGTTCCCGGTTTCAGCCAAATGTCTACTTCACGAGTGTAATTCTGATCCTGACAATACAGTTCCCGGTTTCAACCATATGTCTACTTCACGAGTGTAATTCTGATCCTGACAATACAGTTCCCGGTTTCAACCATATGTCTACTTCACGAGTGTAATTCTGATCCTGACAATACAGTTCCCGGTTTCAACCATATGTCTACTTCACGAGTGTAATTCTGATCCTGACAATACAGTTCCCGGTTTCAACCATATGTCTACTTCACGAGTGTAATTCTGAGCCTGACAATACAGTTCCTGTTCTCCAAAGCATGAAGCTATTTGGAAGAAGCGAATTCAACTTTGAGATTTACAGTGGTAAGTTTCATTTGACCCACATACCCACCCTATTCGTATAGTATTGTGTTAATGTACAGCAGACTATCCCAATACCAACTCTGTTAATTAAACTTCGTGTTCATGTACAACCGACTATCCTTGTTCATTAAATGACTTTATGTACATCAGACTATCCCAAATTCAACCCTGTTAGTTATCTCTCGTTTTCATATACAACAGAGTATTATCTCAATATTAACTCTGTTAGTTATCTCTCGTGTTCGTGTACAGCAGACTATCCGAATTTGACTGTCGTGTTCGTGTCCAGTAGATTATCCCAATACCAACACTGTTAGTTAACTCTCGTGTTCGTGTAGAGCAGACTCTCCCAATACCAACCTTGTTCGTTAAATTTCGTGTTCATGTAAAGCGTACTGAAAAAGAATGGTCATGGCTAGAGATACTGCTTAGAACAAAGAAAGAAAAATCGTTGCGTTTGTTTCGTGCATCAAACCTACATTTTCCTCTCAGTGACTAAAATGATACGGACTACTTAATGCGTGAAGTGGGAACATTGTATTATATCGAGTGGTGAACAAGATGTTTCCTCTTAACAAGTGAAATATCTCTTTATAGCTAAAGACAACATCGGTTTTATTTTTACTTATCATTTTGAGGTAAGGACGATCTATTGCAAGGATCTTTTCGCTTTGTTTGTTAACGCGACTACTTCTTGGAAAAAAATTCGGAAAAGTTCCAAAAAGTTTACAATAATTTTTGGACGACTTTTTGCCAACTTAACTTGCACATATAAGTTTTCAAATTGTTTATTATGTCAAACTAATGACTGCTTCCATACAAACATGGAAAGAGTTTTATTTATTTTATATATTTCTTGCGCTCATTGATACATTTCACCTTAGTGGTTGTGTGCGTGTGCGTGTATGTGCGTGCGTGTGTGTGTGTGTGTCCTTGGTTTTGTGTGTGTGTGTGAGTTAGGTGTAGAAACGTGAATTGTAGGAATTATAGTTTTCGTTTGTTTCATTCCTGCATTTGAACCTGAACGTTTGGGCGGTATTGGTAAGCTTGCAGTCTGTTTCGGTCATAGTCGCTACAGCCACATTTTTATTATCACCCAATGTAGGTTTGGAAAAAGCAATCGTCAACTCTTGAATTGTTACAACATTTTTAAGCATGATGATGATGGTGGTATGCGTTAAAATCGCCACTGAAGCAATTGTATTGCTTTATTTATATTAAGATTCTTTTTATGTACCGATTTTAGAGTGTAACAGGCATACTATATTGTAGCAGAGTAAAATGTGTACCATTTTTTAGTGTAACAGGCATACAGTACTGTGGCACAGTAAAGAATGTACCGTGTTTAGAGTGTAACAGGCATACGATACTGTGGCACAGTAAAATATATAACGTTTTTAGAGTGTAACAGGCATACGATACTGTGGCACAATAAAGTATATACAGTTTTTAGAGCGTAACAGGCATACGATACTGTGGCACATAACATGAAATAGCAATATATCATGAAAGTTAAGCCGCTGACAATCTGTATGATTCGTATGAAGAATTAATCACAACAAGTTAATACGTTTTGTATCCTTGTGGTTAGTTTCAGGAATTATTGATGATGCCATCTCAATGATTACACGATCGTTTCAGGGTCTACATAGTCAGAGAAAGAAAAACGGAGTGAAACAAAGATAAGTAGAAGATAACATGAAATATGCCTCAATACAGAAATACATGTTTAAATAATATAGATAAGGGAACAATATTTTCCAAAACGAGACAAGAAAGTAGGTAGTTACAAGTGCGATATCGCCACAAAGGCGACAAAAGTAGTATTGCCACTGTAGTGATATAATTTATCTCCTACTGATATATTTGATTTGAGACTTATATCAACTTCTCTTGATGATTGAGTCCACTAACCTCTTTAACCCCTGCCAGAGTTCCACTATAGCCAGTCATTAACATTGTTACATTATCATCACTGTGCAGAATTTAAAAATTGTAATAAAATGAAAAGCACATTCAGCGGAGAAGAACAAATAAACTATGTATTTTAAAACAATTGATCTGCCTTCTGTCCTTTTAAAATATGCAGCTAAAATGATTTTGTCGTATGAATGAAATACGGAGAGACGAATCTGATATACACTGTTTTCCAACCTTAACAAAATAGGTATAACAATATTATTGCATTTAAAATTATCATATTTGAATATGCTTTATTGCATACGTATGGAGGCTTAAAATTAATTAACAAAATCTGGTAAGACCCAACAAGCATCTAGTGTTTCAAAAATATAAATTGATTTCCCTAAAATATAAAAATCAAACAATGTAAAAAAATTAAAATTATTTTACAGTTTATGAATTCCTAGAATATTATCCTAAATTGTACAATCAATTTTACATTATCCAAAGGTATTCCGAATGAAGGTTTTAATTTGCTTATGTGCTAAAGGTTAATTTCAAAATAAAATCCATCAAAGTAGAATGTCACTAAGTCCTTGTAACGTTCACTTCATCAGACATAATTTTTTAAATGTTCTAGACCTTGAATAATTTCACATTATCATCTGCGTACTGTCTGTTTCAGAATACATGTTTCTCGCTCTTCTAGTCCAAAGTACAAATTATTTAAGATGTCCTCTTTCTTACAAAACTGGCATAAAAACTGAATAATCCTAACTTGATGCTTTAATTCTCATATATAGTCTGTATGTGTACATCATATCAACACAACTTATATCACGGAACTTTTTGGAACATTTAAATCATTATATTGCGAAATCTTCAACACTCATGTCCTGACCTTCTGATATCTCTACAGATTAAATGTACTGACGTGATACTTTCGTGACTTCATTCAAACTAAAGCGTGGCGTACTTTGCAGACTATGAACGTGCGAAATCGTTGGAACCAATCGCGTAATTTCTTCCAAAATGCGTGTCACGTGGTCATGACATAACACACAAAACCAGACTCAGCAGCTGTAAATATGGCGTCAAAAGATGAAAATCGACCGTCAAAAACGAATATTGACGTGCCCAGAACTTCTGGAAGTACACATTATCAGAAGTTACGAAGTGATTGCAATAAACATGTTTATATTTCAATTTCTTGAAAAAATTACACCAATTTGTGTAGTGTAGACGTCTTAAACAGTTGCCAATTATAAATTATCATTGCATCCGTACCCATCCATCCATCCAAAATGGATGGTCTATTAAAGACCAAAATGTGATTCTATTCGTAGCCGTTTGGAAGAGGGAAAGTTTAGAATTCTAGTAAGTAGCTCTATGCTCATGGATTCTGTTGTTCTAGTCTAACACGTATATAATCTAAAACGTATATTAACAATTTGAATTATCCTTTAAAACATCGCACGGCTGCCGCTTACCGCAACTGGAAAGAGTATAAGCACTGCCGCCGTGTGTATACTTCACTTAAAGTTATTCGTATCGCTGCCACATAATGATATAAGTAATACATTCATTTTGCGGCTGATTACCCTTATTTCGATAGTTGCAAGTCATTGTTGTTAAAACTTTTACAAGGCTACACTATTCCACCTCTGGTAGAAATACGAACGTTTGACTGAATATTGAGTGAATCTCATGGGTGGAAAGCTCAGTATTGTCGCCCAATAATTACACTTTGTCAATAATTAACTAAGGTAGTCGTACGACATATCAAATTAAATTAACGAATTTAACAAGACTCCAGCTTCATAGTTTATTTTAAAAGCTTTATTTAGTATAAGCAGTATATAATACTGTTATGCATAGTTGATTTTATTATTTCTGAATTAATATATATTTATTTCAACTTAATTGTTTGTTTGTCAGTTTTATTTTTATTTTTATTTTTCATGACATGCTATTTTAATGTACATTTATTCACTGGAGATGATACTTTTTCCAGAAAATAGTTTGACCTTGACTATTCGTTTTAGCAAATACCAGGTGTTGACCTGGATCCTAACCTTGATTGAAAGTTAGTAGCAGCCACGTAAATAAGTTCTATTTTTATTTTCAAAATGATTGGTTGTTGTCGAGGTCGTGATGAGACTACGTAATTTAAGAGTCAAACTGTTTTTATTTTTTTTATTTCTTAGCGTAAAATGATTGGTTTTCGTCTGGGTCATGTTAGGCGTTCGTGATATAAGCACGATCACGTGTTCCCCCTTTTTCGATATTGCAACTTAGTGATTTTCGAAACTGCATTTTAGAATACGAACTAACCTTTGGTTTTAGAGAAATAATCTCAGTTGGGTTTTTTCTTTACACTGGAAAGTGTTATGTGGTTTGGAGTTATTTCAAATTACTTGGATTCAAAAAGATTAATTCATTTTTGCTTAGAGATATACATATGCTCATACGAAAATCTTGAACAAAGACAGCACTTATAAAAATGTATTCGGATTTCCAAAACCGGAGTGATATTTCTTGCTTTTACAAGGAACTGTAGTCTTCAACACACTACAGGTTACAGCACACGTCATCGTCTTCTATCTTGGATTCTTAGTAGGGACTCGAACTTGAAAATTTGTGACATTTTGTTATTAGACTTCTAAAATTTTATTCGTGGATTATTCTTGGATTTTCTTTGGATTTGATTCTTAAAATCGTAAGTTCATATTTTTTCACTTTTACAGTATATTTCCAGGGAAATAAATTATTATAGTTTTCAAAGTTTGTTGTTTTCACTTTTTCTTGTGTTACTGTTTATTGGAGCCTAAACACGTAACAATACAATATATGGTATAAAAGTAAATTCTACATAAATCTGAGAAAAGGATTAATATACTCAGACCAGTATTTGAAAATGCTACTATATAGCCGTTTTATTACCTTTTCCATTGATAGTAATCACATTAGTTCTCAATAAGAGAAGGGAAACTAATTTTTGCACCAAGATCAATGAATTGCTTTGATAACATTTCGTTTTTTAAACTGGCAATCCAAGATAAACAGTCAAACATTTTTTCATTTGATTTGTATATAGAACTCTGCCAACCACTCAACATACCTAGAAAATAACGAGACATATCATTTTAAACGTCATATTTATATCAAAGACAAGAGTTAATATTTTGTTGCATCTTCGTCATCTTGTTTGAGTCGAATTTAGCATCAGCTTCCATAGCAAATGTGGGGATATGAAACTGGTTAATTTTTTAAAATATTTTTGACCAAATTAGGTCGGATCATTAAGACATGTATGGGTGTTATATATACATATGCTAAATGATTGTACACAGTGTCAACAGCCTATTCGTTAGAGCATCTACCTTGGATGCGGGAATTCGTGGGTTCGAATTCCGGCCGAGTCATACGAAAGACATAAAAATGGTACTCACAGCTGCCTCGCTTGGTGCTCAGCGTTAAGGGCTTAGTGATAGGTCTGGTCGGCCTGGTGTCAGACATTGTAGTGATATGACTGAAAAATGGTATAAGGTATTTTTTTAAAAACCATATATAGTGTCATATACATGTGACCATACTGCTTTTATTAATTGGTTAGATTAAATCACTCCATGTAAACTTCCAACTCCATCCTGCATTTTATGAAGAATATTATTTTCTTGCAGGTGCTTGTCATAGGTGTTCCATAACTTGGTAATTATACATAGCAACAATGCAGCAAAACAAAGGTAGTTCTCTAAATGTGCATTGGTTATCCATTTCCATATGACTAATAGAAGAGTTTTAAATTGCTAGCAACTATATTTGCAGATTGTCCTCTAAAACAGTTCTGATACGTATAGTGCTTTCGTCAGATTTTGACTTTTTGCATGGTAAAAGATGAAATAGTTTTGCTTCTTCTGCTGTATCTTCACAAAAGACACTTCAAATATTGTTCAAAGTGGAGAGATAAATGAGTTGTTACTGTGATGAATTGTCCATCAAAGCAAACAGTGTCCAAGAAAATGTTCTAAAATTAATATAAATGATAGATTCTTGTATGTTTATATAAACTAACTTAGAACTGGTATGCAACGGTCTATCCTGCATATCTCCAGCGGTTTTAAACAATTTGCAAGTTAAGCTGTTGGTTCAGATGTGCCTTTTGCCATTCACAATTCTTCTTTTTGAATATTTGTAAAATAATTTTTTCATGCGCTTGTCCATCCATCCATTATCCTCAGATTTATTTGTCTCACCACAAATCTTAATGTGTTTTAATACAAACTGTCTGGGTTGCTATCTTTAATGGCCTGCATTAATGAGACTAACTGCAGGAAAAGAATCAATCAATAAAAAGAACTTGTATTATACCTAACAAAATGCTTTTTTGAGCTAGTTCACCATCACACTCGACTAAATTTGTCTTCTTTTGTAAGCTTTATACATTTGCATGGACTTGAGCCTGTTGAGTAATATTGTCATGATCACAAAATGGTTTTCAGTGGCTAAAATATATAGTTTGTGGATTAGCACACAGGAAGAAATTAACAACACCAAGTACCAGACAAAGACCGGAAAATCTTGAGACAACTCATGCATCACTTCCTTTATAAACAAAGCGTTTCGTAAACAAACATTTCATCTTCATAATGAATTGCAGTACTGTACCATTAGCAACAAAGGAAACAAAATCATCAATAATCTTTAACATGTAGTCACAAAACGGAGACTTATTACTTTAAAGAAAGTTAAAGTTATTGGACTCAACAACCTTGGTGGTGGTGGGCCAAAACGCTTTATATTGGAAAAGATCCAATATAAATTTTGCAACAGATAAGGAGACTATTCATCCGCGTTGGGAAAATGGAGTAAATGGAAAGATAATTATGTATGTACCTAGATTTAGATGACATTTGTGAATGTTTCTGCAATGTGCATGACAAATATACCTCACATGCTTATCATGCTTAAGCATAAAATAAGAATTAATGTTATTTCTGTAGTGTTTGTTCAATTTAAATAAGTCTGCTTTTAACACAAGCAGAAAATTTTAGAAAATATTGCTAATTTTAAATGAAGTTATTAAATGCTTTAAAGTTATATTTAATTTTCTTGCTACCTTACTATATCAGTCGCTGATGCGAGGAGAGGCCAGTTGGCGGCAGAGAAATGTAAGAGAAAGAAGAACGCAGCAGCAACCACAGTAACGCAGACTTCCCAGTATGTCTGCACCAACTGCAATAGGGACTGTCACTCACGTATAGGCCTGCACAGCCACAGCAGACGATGCCAACAGAGACAGACAACACCCCAAGGGCGCTATTCGCATGGTCTTTCGAGGCCGAGTCGCCAATAATGACCTTACTATATACAATACATACACTTGGGATCCTGCTAAATACTGCTAAGCCTCACAAAGCCCGACAAAGCCAAACAAAGCCACACAAGAACCCTACAAAGCCTGACAAAGCCCGACAAAGCCTCACAAAGCCCGACAAAGCCAAACAAAGCCACACAAGAACCCTACAAAGCCTGACAAAGCCCGACAAAGCCACACAAATGCTAACCTACACAAAGCCAGGTGAAGTATATGAAAAATGCGTATATATATTGTTAATTATATTGTTGAATAAATTAACAAAGCCGAAGACTAGTTTTCTAAATATTTATGCAAAATTAAATGACCGAAAATTGGACGACATAGTACAAAATTCAAAATCGAATAATGAAAATGTAATAACAAAGTATGATATTATGGAAAGAAAGTGCATTTTTTCAATATTTTCTAATCACACAAAGCCAGACAAAGTCATACAAAGCCTAACAAATCATCAAAAAGCCTGACAGAGTCATAAATGTCATTTCAAACAAGTAAATTTAAAATGTAAATTATATTGACGAATAAATTAACTAAACTGAAGGATTAGTTTTCAACATAATTATGCCGTATTAAATAACCAATAAGATTTGGCGGCAAAGTTCAAATTCGAACAATAAGAAAATCGTATGTAAAATGTTTATCATTTGAAAAAGTATTCCTCTGAGTGATTAACGAAAGAAAATCTAATATTTCAATATGTTCAATTATACAACGCCTGACATACAAAGCTCGACAAAGCCACACATAGTCTAACAAAGCCTGACAGAGTCTTGCGAAGTCATATTAGAAAAATGTATATTATAAATTATATTGACGAATAATTCAACCAAACGGAAGGACTAGTTTTCAACATATTTATAATTAATGATAAAGTACTGATAAATTCGGAAAAAAACATTTTTGAAATGTATGTTATTTTATAAACTGTTCATTTGACTGATTGTCGAAACATAGGTTGACAAACAACAAACCTTTCGATGTTTCATAAGAAAGACATACATAGCCTGACAAGTCATACAAAGTGATAATAAAACTGTAGCAATGTTGTATGGTGTTTTTGCCGCATAAGTTACAAAAAAAAATGCTGGATTTACTACGCACACCATTATGAATGACCGGTAATTGGGAGACAAATTCCAAATACACTGCATCTCAAAAAAGGCGTACAGAGCCTGACAGTCTTAACTGCAATGCGTATTATTTTAAAATGTCTTTATATTATAAACTATAAACATAAATGGTTATTTTTTACACAGACACACAATGTCATAAAATGGCATAAAAATAATGTGTTAATTAAATTAAAGTGAGATTGTCCTACTGACTTTTGATTGCAACAGGCGTTGACGCATTTTAATACAGTAGCAGTTTACTACCATATGCCATACATTTGGTATCAGCAGTAAATAATAATTATTGTAAGTTTGAAAACGTTCCATCCTTGTACTGAGTTAAATAGATAATAAAAAGAACAATGATCATAGACAAAGGAAACATTTTATAATTATGTTATATTTATTGATGTACATTTTGTATCAACACTATATATTTCGAATATTGCAAGAAATTGCCATGTATCCATCCCATCACATATCCATCCCATCACATATCCATCCCATCACATATCCATCCCATCACATGACCATCCCATCACATAAGCATCCTATCCATCCCATCACATAACCATGCCATCACATATCCATCCCATCACATAACTATCTCATCACATATCCATCCCATCACATAACCATGCCATCACATATCCATCCCATCACATAACCATATCATCACATGACTATCCCATCACATATCCATCCCATAATAATAAAAATAATAAGAAGTATCGGCTCATCAGTCGAAATAAAACGCTTTTATGAAAACTAAAGGTACAAGAACACAAAATAACAACGCAAAGATTAATTAATTTACACAACATAACACAGTTGATTCTATCAAGATCTTAAAGCACGAATAACAGATTTTCGAAATTGAAAAAATACAAAATTGAAAGGAAAAAAAACATAAGTTACATGGCAAACTAAAAGGCAAAATAAAACTCTGATGAGGATCAATAGCTCATTGTTCTAATACAATTCTGAAGTTTGTTAGCATAAAGAGCGTAACGGAAATCACGTACTATATTAAACAAAATGCAACGTCCATGAAAAAGCGTTTATCATCACCCACTGCATGTGACTTTAAATAGTTTAAAAATAATGAAAATAAAATAGGTGATTAAACACCCCAGCCGAGCAGTAAAATATTTATTTCAAGCTATTTGGCGTTTTCATATAAACTTTGACATTTGCATATATGGGTTTTAATATAGTAAGAATTTTACTACTATTGTCATTTACTAATTTATGATAAGTATGTGTTTGTCAATACAGTCAAACGATTTTCATAATCAAAATAATAATAATAATAATAATAATAATAAAAACCCTATTTAGCCTGTTCATTGAACTTTCATAGTTGTACACTCCACCGTCTGCTGTACGAATGCACACACGACACTCATAAGGTTATTGTCCAGAAATAGTTTTTAAATTTTTGAATGATAAACCAATATGTACGTGTCCTTTAGTATAAATAGGCATAATTTGGCATGTTTTTAGTTGGGTAGTTTTTCAAAGGTATACAAGTTTTACATTTTGGGTATTTACTCTCGGTGCCTTCAAACGCTATGCCTAATTAAATGTTTTGCGGTGAGTTTTTTGAACGTTTGAAGATTCACGTCAACGAAGTCATGAACCTGTCTTAACCAAATAAATTAAAAGAGCCGATAAAGCAATGTGGGTTTTTATTAATAAATTCAGATCAATAAAGTCAATTTTCCATTATTATGAAAAACACATGTATTCAGTTTTCAAAGAACATATTCATATATAATAATTCTCAGCATAATAATTCAAATAGCAACAGTCCTTCCAATTAAATAGAATATTTGACAAAAGAAAAAGCATAATTTTTCAATACAGAATGTGTATACATGTTCAGTATGATGTCACATACAGAAATGTTTGACAGCAAGAGTGTACCACAGTTTCACTTCTAAGCATTCAAATTGTTGGATATTTGATGGGATGGTTATGTGATGGGATGGATATGTCATGGGATGGATATGGGATGGGATGGATATCTGATGGGATGGATATGTAATGGGATCGATATGTGAAGGGAAGGTTATGTGATGGGATGGATATATCATGGGATGGTTATGTGATGGGATGGATATGTGATGGGATGGTTATGTGATGGGATTGATATGTGATGGGATGGATATGTGATAGGATGATTATGTGATGGGATGGTCATTTGATGGGATTGATATGTGATGGGATGGTTATGTGATGGGATTGATATGTGATGGGATGGATATGTGATAGGATGCTTATGTGATGGGATTGATATGTGATGGGATGGTTATGTGATGGGATTGATATGTGATGGGATGGATATGTGATAGGATGCTTATGTGATGGGATGGTTATGTGATGGGATTGATATGTGATGGGATGGATATGTGATAGGATGCTTATATGGTGGGATGGATAGGTGATGGGATGGATATGTGATGGAATGGATATGTGATAGGATGCTTATGTGATGGGATGGATAGGTGATGGGATGGATATGTGATGGGATGGATATGTGATGGGATGGATATGTGATGGGATGGTCATGTGATGGGATGGTCATGTGATGGGATGGATATGTGATGGGATGGATATGTGATGGGATGGTCATGTGATGGGATGGTCATGTGATGGGATGGATATGTGATGATATGGTTATGGATGCAGATATTCCAGATTCACAGATTCTCTTTTCGGAATGTTCTTAAAAACATTGAGAGTAGTCATCCTCCATTTTTTCACACTTTACAGATCATTAATTAAATACACTAGCAAATATACAACGCCTACAAGATAACAAAATTAACAAAACATTGATGTATTGATGAATATAGTCCTAAGCATATTTAGAAATCTATCGAGATTCCTTATCTCCATTTGACCTAATTACCACACAGTTCGTGTGTAAATGCGAGTGTAATAATTTCATACCATAAAGCACATGTACCTTATTGTATCTTTTCCTCTACTTTAATTAAATCATACTATATAGCACATGTACCTTATTGTATCTTTTCCTCCACTTTAATTAAATCATGCTATATAGCACATGTACCTTATTGTATCTTTTCCTCTACTTTCATTAAATCATAATACATAGCACATGTACTTTGTTGTATCTTTTCCTCTACTTTAATTATATCATATTACATAGCACATGTACTTTGTTGTATCTTTTCCTCTACTTTAATTAATTCATACTAAATAGCACATGTACTTTGTTGTATATTTTCCTCTACTTTAATTAAATCATGCTATATAGCACATGTACTTTATTGAATCTTTTCCTCTACTTTAATTTATTCATACTATATAGCACATGTACTTTATTGTATCTTTTCCTCTACTTTAATTATATCATATTACATAGCACATGTACTTTGTTGTATCTTTTCCTCTACTTTAATTAATTCATACTAAATAGCACATGTACTTTGTTGTATCTTTTCCTCTACTTTAATTAAATCATGCTATATAGCACATGTACTTTATTGAATCTTTTCCTCTACTTTAATTTATTCATACTATATAGCACATGTACTTTATTGTATCTTTTCCTCTACTTTAATTAAAACATACGATATAGCACATGTACTTTATTGTATCTTTTCCTCTACTTTAATTATATCATATTACATAGCACATATACTTTGTTGTATATTTTCCTCTACTTTAACTAAATGATACGATATAGCACATGGACTTTCTTGTATCTTTTCCTCTACTTTAATTAAATCATACTATATAACACATGTACTTTATTGTTTCTTTTCCTCTACTTTAATTAAATCATACGATATAGCACATGTACTTTGTTGTATCTTTTCCTCTACTTGAATTAAATCATAATATATAGCACATGTACTTTGTTGTATCTTTCCTTCTACTTAATTTAATCATACCATATAGCACATGTACTTTGTTGTATCTTTTCGTCTACTTAATTAAATCATACAGTATAGCACATGTACTTTATTGTATCTGTTCCTCTACTTTAATTAAATCATACGATACAGCACATGTACTTTATTGTATCTTTTCCTCTACTTTAATTAAATCATACGATATAACACATGTACTTTGTTGTATCTTTTCCTCTACTTTAATGAAATTATACGATATAGCACATGTACTTTCTTGTATCTTTTCCTCTACTTTAATGAAATCATACGATATAACACATGTACTGTATTGTATCTTTTCCTCTACTTTAATTAAAATCATACTATATAGCACATATACTTTATTGTATCTTTTCCTTTCTAATCGTTTGCGCATTTCCTCCTTATTTACAATATTAGTGCATTGTCATATTCATTGCCATGATCATCAGTTGGTGTTTCATACCTTCCTGTGTTTTTGTGTTGTTCTGGCGCTTGCAAAATGCTGTATATTTTATCGTGCTTACAATACTCTCATTTAAGTCTTTTGTCATTGGTTCCTTCTTATATGTAATAAATACGACATGAAATATGCACGATCATTTAAATTGTTATGGGCTAAGCTGATATTATTGATTCATATTTCACGTTTTGTATCACTTCTGTATTCCTCTGTCTGTAGCATGTTTCTATCTTTACAAAAGTTATAATTGTAAGTATAGAGACATCAAAATCTTAACGGTCACTTTCTACTGACACATTTTTTTCCAGTGTATGATCGTTATAAAGTGGGCCCTGTTAGGTGGGTGTCTTGATGAGTGCGTGGGTGTTGTATATTATTATGAGTTGTGAACAAGATTGTATCAGAAGAAAACTTATAAGTGACTTTCCTGGGATGCGTCAAACTAGAAGCAGCATACATCGACCCCACTTATACAATTCAATAAGAGTCTTGCAAGGATTTTGAATCATGTCCTCTTTTGGGTGCAGTTGTTTGCTCTAATTTAAAATAGACAGTGAATACAGGCTAAATACATGACTTTGATACCAAAATATTTATAATGTTTTCGTCTCTTAATTTTCTGATATTGACAGAATTGTTTTCACCGTAATTCTTTACGAGTCCCAGAAACCTTTTAAGTATAGTTTGAAGCTGTCTTAAATTAAAATGATCTCCTATCGCATCAGTATATTTCTTGGGTTGGTGTCATTACGAATTTCAGTTCTGAGGAAGGATTATTTCTTTTCTTGGACTGAAAACTTAGCATTTGAAAAGTTATTTACATACAAAATGTTTTAAAACAATACTGAGGTCCAATGAAGACTTAGATTTTGTTTGGTTGAATGATTTATTGAATGATTACTTTTAACGATTGGCTTATCTGATGGATTGATTGATTAAATAGTCAAATCAAAACGATAGATCGAATTTTGACGAGAACCTGAGACGTTAAGTTAAACTGATTATTGAAGTTCTAATATTTACTCACAAAATTCTTTGTTGCTCTTTGTTGCCCCATAAAACCTCTAAAACGCTAAAAGATAAATTCAGAATTTTCCCAACACACGTCCACATTCAGAGCTAAATTAAGCTTTATGTCCAATACACGTCACACAGCGTGTATATTTGAGCTAAATTAACCTTTATGTCCAACACTCGTCCCACAGGCGCGTCTTTTAGAGTTAACTTAAAGTTTATGCCCAACACACGTCCCACAGTGTGTATATTTGAGCTAGATTAACCTTTTTGCCGAACGCGAGTCCCAAAGACGCGTCTTTTAGAGTTAACAAACTTTATACCAAACACACGTCCCAAGTGAGTGTCTTTTATATTTTCATGAGCATAGCAGCTTGAGTTTACACTGTACATCTCTATTTGTACGCTATTTTATGGATTAGTATGAATATTTCCTTAACTTTATATTCAGCCCATTAGGTATAGTACACATTCCAATGAAATCTAAGAGAATGGATTGAAAATAATCCTCCTTGAAAAGAACATACGCTTTTTATTGTATCCATAAACTAGAATTAAAACTAGTTAACTTGTAAACGTGTTTTGTTATTATTAGAGGACTGAGAATAGAAAGAAACGAAACTTTAATTGTTTTTAAACAAAATTTAATTAGGTTAAAATCAAAAGAAAAATATACAAACGTTCGATTTCCTCTATTCTAATACGTTTTGGGGTCATCAATATAGTTGTCAGTAAAAGCCCAGTGTGTCACGCGTATCCGTGCAATGGTATATTCCTGAATCTAGCTTGGAAAAACTTGAACATAACACTATACCACACAATTTTGACTTTGAGGATGCAGCTCGTCGCTGATGGAATGCTCATGCAGTTTAGACAAAAAGGAAAGCATTTAAAGAGACATTGTACCCTATGCAAGTTTTCAGTTGGGCAAATACAGCTAACGAAATCAAATTTCCATTTATCTGCGACACCTGACCAAGAAAAAAACATAAATACTGAAACAATCTAAAGTGTTCAGACTCATGCCATAATTAATGACTTGCAAAACGGTTTGAAAAATAACAAATGTTATATAAATATGTATATAAGTTACCTAACCCTCTAATCCTCTGTCTGTAGAGTTCTTACTGAATATATTTAAACCACAAATAAAAATGCATTCCTAACTGTTCATAATTTCTGTTCATCTCTGTAAGCGATTGGAACACCTCCCGCTTGGAAAGTAAGATAATTCACTCATTCACAATCTTCACCATTGTTAGTGTTTTCATTGAATCTCAGGCAAGCGAATAAAGGTAAAGTTTGGTCCAGTTTTCAGAAGTAAAGTTTCCCATAAATGGCATCAATAGTATCTTATTAAACACGTCCAGCTAGTTATTTTGGTTGAGTAAATGTAAAACAAAAAACGATTGTAAAAGTCGACTGTCAATCCTTAGAGAAAGAAGCCGCTGCGTTTCAGGAAAGACTATCAATTGCCATAACTTATCTCGGCCGGTAGTAGTGTCTCCTAACGTCAACTTAAATTCAAGGCATCAGATTAAGTTAAAAATAACAGTTTTACATTCTTTCTGATCTGGGCAATCTTTTTGTCATGTTTTAAACCTTTGGTTCTTAATATATTTATCGGCAATAACTTTGTTCGTTTAGTTAACCCGTGTCTCGATCATTTTGATCTGCGATTTTGTTGGATAATAGCCTCTGATGCGTGTATGTGTATGAAGATATAAGGTACTGTTATACTTCTGAAATTAGCATTGATAAAGAAAATATGTTCGTTTTGTAAAGGACGATACACTATTTTACAGTTTGACTTTCACATATATTGTTCAACGTTTGTGGGATTTTTTCAATGAAGATATCAGTTTCCGTCTCCACACGTTTACTTTTCTGCTTTCAAAATATATCTTAAAGAGATGCGGTACATTTGTTTCTAGGCTGGATTACTTTCGAAAGCAACATATCGTGGAAATTTGACAGCTTTTTTCAAGGTTGAATTGATTTTTATGTTGGCTTCTTACAAAATAGGAGGGTATTACCAAAGGCATCCTGCAGCATGCCTCTGTCGATGTAAAATACAATAAACTAAAACGAGAATCTCAAAATATGGCAGGTCACAATAAAATGTTGCAATTCTTGTATAAGTATTTATTGGATAATTATTATAAGTAGTTGTTTGCACGATACGGCAAAACACATACACTAATTTCAAAACATGTCCTTAATGAGACACGGATCTTGCAATCTACGAACGTCTAATTAATTCTGTGAGGACCTTACGACACTTCACTTCAGCAGCAAACAATGACTTTGAAGAGGTCGGGGAAGTGGGTGTCGAAAATAAACGTACCGTACTAAAGTTGATAATCTGAAAGAGAAATGCATAACATCATATAGCATCGGATATGTTAAGTATCAAATTTATTTATACTTGTTATATATATATATATATATATATATATATATATATATATATATATATATATATATATATATATATATATATATATATATATATATATATATATATATATGACTAGATGGTGTCTATAATATATATATATATATATATATATATATATTCATTGTATTCTTTTATTCAAATGCGGAGGATCGAATCGATTTTCTTATTTGGATACACAAACAAAAATGGGCGCAGATAAACAATGCTTTTGGCGAGGACATCCACGATAGTACATTTGATTTAGCGAAGGCTGGGACATGTGACATGGATAGTGAAAATACAAAACAGTTGACATGAACAGATTCTCATAAAACATTTTTCTGACGCAAACAAAAGAAAAAATAATAATAAAAATGGTTCACATAACTTTTAAGTTGATGATAATACAAGGAAAATTACTTTCAAAAATGGATAAGAACTTAAATTTTTATTCTAATACATTTTTTACAGTCATTTAATCGATTTGCAGTTGAAGTATTTGTTATTCAATTCGTAATGAACGAAATATTCATATCTTTTGCACATTGTTTGTTGTTATTTCCGGACATGGCTTCACTGAATTTAGCAAAGAAATTTTTTCTTTGGAAATTAATAAGTATATAAAAATGTAGGTTCATGCAGATGCTGTATAATGAATAATCAGCGTAAATAGTACTACGAAAATAAAAGGGTTCGGGATAAATATATGATAATGATGATTCCATCCCCAGCGTGCTGTACTATTCCCATGTCTCGTCCACACCCACTAGCTAAAGCAAACACTATTTCTGTACGAAGATTAAAAAATTCATCTCTAAAATGCAATCCAAAATTGGGAAACGAGTGCATGCCTTTAACATTCACTGTATTGTGTAACTGAATCAACAGAGGTGTGTACAATGTAACATGAATACAACTGTAGTAATGTATATTGTAGAGTGTAGACATGATTACCTCCCTTATACTATGACTACAAAATGTGATTATGCAAGTAAATAAGTATTCGCCGGAAATATGAAGTCTGTGTATGTTGTATTAAATGTAATTATCATTAATCTGCTATTTGCTATTATAGTGACTGGTATGATTTTAAAATTGACGATGAAGATATTGATTTTAAAATCATTATCACTGAAATATACATTTTAACATGAATTACTATTGTTAGTATTAGTCGTAGTATTAATATTAGTATTATTAAATCAGATATTATATTTATATTTGTGATTCTGTTTATTTCTGGGAGTTTTATATTACAATTTTACCAATTTTCATCAAAGATCTTTTAATAAGGAGGACATACTGACTTCTAGTTTGCATATGGAGTTTAAATACAGCGTCAAACATGAACATAATTTAGGTCCTGTAACCATTTACGTTTTCTGTAACCATTTCCGTTTCATGCAACCATTTCCGTTTCCTGTAAATATTTATGTTCCTTCAAGAACAAGCATAACATATGACTTACCTTTGGGGTCATTGTTATCAGTAAATGATATCAAGGAACATCACTGACAATATTTCCCTGTCTCTCTAGTTTTCTCTAAAGATCAAATGTTTGATCTATTGTCACCCTGATCGACCAAACAATGCGTTTAGTTATTCTGCCTTGTTCCATTTTCGTTTAACTGCACGTTAAAGAAATTGAATATAGTGGGTACTTTGAAATATTGTTAGCTACATATTCTCGATGCTAAAGTGCACGGGTCAAGTAACAGTCACATGACAAATCCATTGACGTTCCAGCCGTCACAATCACCAAATATTTAGCATGAGCGATAAATCCCATCTAATTCGATGCTTGATATTAACGGAACAAACGATACCCGCCAATGTAGCCCCACATATGTGTGTAATTTGGATTTTAACATAGTAATTTTACACTTTTTCAGTCATATCGCTATCATGTCTGCAGTTTGACAGTTTATAGTGATGTCTAGCACTGAGGCATCATGCCGCAGACATGACATCATGTGCCACCCAGTCACATTATCCTGACACCAGACCGCCCAGTCCTAACATTAATCTTTAAATGCAGAGCGCCAAGCTTACGCATCTGAAGCGGACGCTCTAACCACTTAGAGTACCAGAGCGGTCTCGCAGCCCCGTAATTTGAAACTAGCTACGAGAAATGTCGACTGGTATGTGGAAATATTCGATATGTATTGCGTAAATATCTGTCTGCAAGAATTGCAATGTGTTACAAATTCGTGAACTCAGACCCCAAATCACCAACATAACAATTCATGTTTAGGTATTGATTTATTGGACATGGTTGGAACGACATAGGGCCTACTCTTTTCATTTACACTCTTGTAAATACTAATTGGAAAGTCTGCAGCTTGAGATACATTTCTGCTTGCAATGACAGTCACATCTATTGAAAATTCATGCATTTTTAAACATGAAACTACGCAACAAATCTCTTCCTGGAAGCTCGAAGACCTCCAAACCAGTTGGCAAGCGGGAGTTGGCCACAGCAACATTATTTTCCTTGATTTCATGGTAATATTACAAATGACTAAGATAAAGTAAGGTGTAAAAAATTTGTATTTTAAATTTTAATAAAGTTACTTTTGAAACAAAAGTCTTGAGAATTTTTTTTTATCTTTGGTCACTCTATTGGACAGATGAAGCGTAATCCACTAAAATAATTTGAAATCATTCCGGCATGTCTAATTTCACAATACTACATTGCAGAAATAAATATTTCCGATGGAACACATATCATGAGAAAAAGGAACGATACTGAGGAATATAGTCATTAGAAAGGTAAACCATGTCATGAATCCAGATTATGATCAATGTCAATAAGCGTGTTACTGGGTATGATATGTATGATCAATTTCTATATGCGTGTTACTGGGTATGATATGTATGATCAATTTCTATATGCGTGTTACTGGGTATGATATGTATGATCAATTTCTATATGCGTGTTACTGGGTATGATATGTATGATCAATTTCTATATGCGTGTTACTGGGTATGATATGTATGATCAATTTCTATATGCGTGTTACTGGGTATGATATGTATGATCAATTTCTATATGCGTGTTACTGGGTATGATATGTATGATCAATTTCTATATGCGTGTTACTGGGTATGATATGTATGATCAATTTCTATATGCGTGTTACTGGGTATGATATGTATGATCAATTTCTATATGCGTGTTACTGGGTATGATATGTATGATCAATTTCTATATGCGTGTTACTGGGTATGATATGTATGATCAATTTTTATATGCGTGTTACTGGGTATGATATGCGTAACCGGAATAGGAATCAAGTCAGAGATCTCTTAACGTATAGATTGACACTGTAGAGGGCATTTACTACCTTGCTATTGAGAAAGAAAAAATATGTATATAAATATACTGAATGTATTAGTTTATATTGACGATTGAATGAACGTTTCCTTATAACTGTAATGTTATCCGCCTGATCAAGCTGATTAAGTTAGTCGAATTTGCCCCTTATTTTACTATTTGTGTGCAGGTATAATTTTAAAAAAAAATGAGTATATAATAAAAAGGTTACTGCATTTGTATGGGAAAATATGAACTCGTTTTGACGGAAGGATATACTGCACTACCAAGGTCGTGCAGTATTCCATCCGAAAACTCGTTCATATTTTTCCATACAAATGCAGTAACCTAACATAATTGTGTATGTACTGAATGTAATAGTTTGTAGTGACATTTGAATAAACGTTACCTTATAGCTGTAATGTTTTCCGCCTGATCAGGCGTGTTGAAGTCAGTTGAATTTGTCCCTTATTTGACTATTTGTGTGCAGATGATGTTTGCTGATGTCATGCTAGTTTCCATAGACACAAAGACAAATGACGTAAATAAGTACGTCCTCTAGAAACTGAACATTTCCTAATTTCTTCGTTGAGACAATATTTCTACGTTTGATCGTCATTTGATGAGGGATTCTACTTTGTAAGGTCCATTAAACCAACTATCCCATACATATTTTAGTATTGTGAATCTCCACGAATCTACTGGTATTACTTAGATGTTTTTATCTCTAATTAACGCATGACTCCACGTACTATTTCAACTGGACCTACAACTTTGTTTTAACTACATACCGGGAATATACAGCGCGTCTGAACAATAGCAACGACTCCACTTAAAGTCAATTGAAGTAATGTAAAAGTGTTAATTCAAGCTCAATCGCACTTAGTACATTTAAATATAATATACTTAACATGAATTTACTTACATTAACTAAATTAAATTTAAATACGTAATCCTTAGTGTAATTGAGTATCTGATAATTCCACTTTGCACAATCAAGAAATAATATATTCTGATATGTATCTCCACTAGATCAGTTATTCCACTTTGAATTTGAACCCAAACTGGATACTTTGTTTGGCAGTGGATTGGAGGGAAAAACAACTATTCTGGTATAAAGAGACAAACTTAAGCAAAGCCATACACACCTCGAATCTCGATGGTACTCAGCAGAGAATCATCATTACTACGGGTAATTACTACTACTACTACTACTACTACTACTACTAATAATAATAATAATAATAATGAGGACTTTGTATAGCGCCTAATCTTTAGAAGTTCTACGCGCTTTACAACATTAGACAACACCTATAACATAAAAAAACATATAATGATATGATTACAAATACAAACGCCATGAAATTAGAAGAAGAAAAAAAAACATGCTAAGAATATTTAAGTTAGGAAACATTATTAGGTTTTTAAGTTTGTTCATGAAGTCAAATTAAGTGAGTTTTGAGAGCACTCTTGAATGTGATCACTGTGTATTTGTCTACGTTCAGTGGGCAATTCATGCCACGTTGCTGGGCCCTGGTATGCAAAAGAACGCTGTCCATATGACTTTGTTTTCATACTTGGAATAATGAGTATACGATTGTCAGAAGAGGAGCGTAAGTATCTTGCTGGTGTGTACACATGGGTGAGGTCGGATAGATATGTTGGACTAGAGTCCGTTAGTGAAACGTAGCACAGAGAACAAATTTTGTGTTTGATTCTGGATCGAATGGATAGCCAGTGTAGGGTACAGAGCAGCAGGGAGGTGTTCTCTGATCGTGGTACTCTTAGTATGATACGAGCAGCTGTGTTTTGAACATTTTGAAGTTTTTGGAGTAGATATTGAGATGAACCTGATATAACTGAGTTACAATAGTCCAGTCTTGAAAGTACTAATGAACCCACAAGTGTTTTAGTGGCATCAACTGAAAGATATTTGCGAATGCGTTTGATGCGTCTCAGCTAAAGATATGCAGCCTTGCATATGTTCATGACATGTTGGTGCAATGTGAGAGCACTGTCCAGAGTATCACCTAGGTTTCGTACTAGTTGTGTTAATTTAATGTTGGTGTTGCTGATATTTATGTTTAAGGTAAAGGATGTGAATGAGAAAATCTTTGTGTTTTAATCAGAACGATGATGATGTATGACACTTGAGAGCGGATGAGTGTATGGAATGAAGAGAACAGTTCCAAGAACAGTCTCCTGTAGAACATCACAACATAGATCAACTGGGCAGGAGTGTATTCAATTTGCAGACACAATTTGTGTCCTGTTAACCAAGTAGGACTTAAACCACAGTAGGGCTGTATCATGAATGTCAAATACATGCTGGAGACGGTGGTCTATTGTGTCAAATGCAGCAGACAAATCAAGGAGGGTGAGGACTGTAATCTTTCCGCTATCCAGATCAGAGAGAATGTCATTAACTACTTTTAGAAGAGAAGTTTCAGTACTATGGCAAGGGCGATATGCAGATTGTACATTGCTAAAAAGACTGTTTGAATTCAGATGAGATACAAGCTGAGTTAGAACAACCTTTTCTAAGATTTTTTTATATGAATGGGAGATTAGAAACTGGGCGGTAGTTTTTTAAATCGTTAAGGTTTATTGTTGGTTTCTTTAGCAGAGGCTTGACAGTGGCAGTTTTGAAAAATGACGGGAATTCCCCTGATGTGAGAGAAGTATTAATAACATCAGTTAATGAAGGTAATACTGGATCTAAGCACTCAAGCAGCAGTGATGTTGGAATTTGATCACGTTCACATGACTTTGGTGCACTCTTCATCAAAATTGTACGTACGGAATCCATAGATACAGGTTCAAATGCTGCTAATGGTTGCAGCTCAAATTTTGTATCGCAACTGTATGGTGACGACGAGTCTATTGAAATTGTGGTGTCCAGCTTGTCTCTGACGGTTTGTACTTTGTCACGGAAGAAATTTGCAAACATGTCAAGAAGTTCGACTGGAGAGAAAGTAGTTGGAAGTGTCGTTGATTTGTTCTTTGACATTAGCTTATTAGTAATCTCGAAGAGCTTTATGCAGCTGGAACTTTCCATGATCTTAGTAGTGTAGTGGGCGGATTTTGCTGGATGGACTATATTTGTGACATTCTTCTTAGCGTCTTGATAGATCTGCTTATGAATAGTGAGTCTGGTGGAAAGCCAAAGCCTTTCACTTTTCCGGCTGTCTCTTTTAGCATTGCGAATCTGGTCCCTAACACTGCTATACCATGGAGAACACTTTTGACTTGATACACTGCACTTGGTAGCTGCGGCATGTTCGTCGAGCAATGAACGCAGGCAGTTATCGAGTTGTTCTGCTGTAATATGTAAGCAAGTTGTTAGGTTTGCTTGGATGTCATGCATTAGTTTGGTTCTAATTATCATACAGAGGTTTCTGCTGATAGCAGATAAAGGTGGAGGGTTAGGGACTGATACGTCAAGATTGCATATAATGCAGAGGTGATCTGATGCAAGTTCATGGGACACCAGGGATGTTATCATCAAGTCTATGACGAATCCAGTCTAAAATGTGACCATGTTTATGGGTGGGTTGGTTAACTGACTGTTTGAGGTTGAAAACATTAATTGAATCTAGAAGTTTGATGTGTTTGGGTTTCCGGGACGGTCAAAATGAAAACTAAAACCTCCAAAAAATAATCAAGTTGCCACCTATCTAATGTCCATACTCCAGGAGACTCAGAAACTGCTCCAAAAAAAGAGATTCAGTCAGCTTGTTTTTTGCACTATGAGGAGAGCGGTATAGGCAGAAATAATGGACTGACCTTTGCTCCAATGTGAGTGTGGTTCGGACTAGTTCAAACGATCTGTGGTCGAAACTAAATGCTGTGTTGTGGTCAAGACGTTTGATAATGGAGTTCTTTGTGATGACAGCAATTCCACCTCTGCGAGAGTTACGGGAAACGACTTGATGGAGTAACCAGTGGGTGTTAGATCCGCACACTTCTGCTCATCGCTTGGTGTTTTTAACCATGTTTCTGTCAGGAAAAAGACGTCAATATTCTGATCGTTGATAAAATTAACTATTTATGTGCGCTTTTCGGTGGTACTACTCATTGGGCATTGAATAATGCAATACGCAGAGGTGTCTCTTGGATAGTTGACACGAAGATTGACGAATTAATAGGCATTTGAATTAAGTTATCTAAATTAACGGTCCAATTTTTAAATTGTCGAGCCGGAATGGGCATAAGGGAGATAACTGGAATTCTTCTTCCTGTTCTACTCCTGCCAGCTTTGAAATAATTTTTATTTCTTCGCTTCTGTTTACATAATAACAGTAATGAAGCAGCAGGATGGGAAGGGGGGGGGGGTAGAACGAACAAAAATGTCTTCCGATTCTTTTAGGGAGCCCCTCATCAGAGACCGTTTTGCAAAGTGGGAGCTGAAAAATGTTGTTTTAGCCAAGTAGTGATGACTCATTAAACTCTCTAAAGGCCTGGCCGAGGTTTGTATGAGGATACGCTATCGATTTTATTTTTTTTTATGGGGAGACCCATAAAAATGGCGGTCGAAATATTTTTCTGAACTGATAAAAGATAATAAAAGGATGTACCCGCGGTTATGATGAATGACGTTTCATATCTGTTAAATCTTTAGTAATTGTTATATTTTCTAACTGTACCATTGCAATTGTTAGATTAGTAAGGGTGAAAGATGGTTACTTATATGACAGTGAGAAACTATTAGTCTGTGTGGAGACAGACATTCATGTTACTTATATGACATTGAGAAACTATTAGTCTGCGGAGACAGACTTTCGTGTTACTTATATGACAGTGAGAAACTATTAGCCTGCGGAGACAGACATTCATGTTGCTTATATGACATTGAGAAACTATTAGTCCGTGTGAAATGAGATATATAAGCTTAATAATCCTTGTGGAGGTATTCTCTGACGTTACGTGACATTGATGATCTCATTAGTCATGGTGGACATAATCCAAGGATGTATATGACACTGATGATCTCATTAGTCATGGTGGACATAATCCAAGGATGTATATGACACTGATGATCTCATTAGTCATGGTGGACATAATCCAAGGATGTATATGACATTGATGATCTCATTAGTCATGGTGGACATAATCCAAGGATGTATATGACATTGATGATCTCATTAGTCATGGTGGACATAATCCAAGGATGTATATGACATTGATGATCTCATTAGTCATGGTGGACATAATCCAAGGATGTATATGACATTGATGATCTCATTAGTCATGGTGGACATAATCCAAGGATGTATATGACATTGATGATCTCATTAGTCATGGTGGATATAATCCAAGGATGTATATGACATTGATGATCTCATTAGTCATGGTGGACATAATCCAAGGATGTATATGACATTGATGATCTCATTAGTCATGGTGGACATAATCCAAGGATGTATATGGCATTGATGCAATTTTTGTTCATAGTGTAAATATTGTAAAACTTTTATTGGTCAATGGCGGAAATATTAAAGGAATATATATGACATTTAATAATCTTCTCGGACCATTGATGTATCTCAGAGTGCTAATCCTTTTGCTCATGGTGGATATATTCCAAAATGTATATAACATTAAAACTACTATTGGTCATTGTATAAATATTCCAGGGATATATATAAAATTGAACATTTCTTGGTCCACGAATGTTTCTGAGATTGATGATCTTCTTTGCCGTGGCAGAGATGTTCCATAGATGTATACGTCATTGAAAACTGTAGTGGTCTTAGTGTATGTATATGACACTGATAATCATTTCAGCAATGCACGTGTATATCCATTGATAACCTTACTGGTCATGAGCCGGAGTATTATGGTGATCATATGACACTGATAATCATTTCAGCAATGTACGTGTATATGCCGTTGATAACCTTATTGTTATGAGTTGGGGTATTATGGTAATTATGTGACACGGATAATCATTTCAGGGATGTACGTGTATATGCAATTGATAACCTTATTGGTCTTGGTGTATGTATATGACACGGATAATCATTTCCGGGATGTAGGTGTATATGCCATTGATAACCTTATTGGTCTTGGTGTATGTATATGACACGGATAATCATTTCAGGGATGTACGTGTATATCCCAGTGATAACCTTATTGGTTTTGGTGTATGTATATGACACGGATAATCATTTCAGGGATGTACGTGTATATGCCATTGCTAACCTTATTGGTCTTGGTGCATGTATATGACACGGATAATCATTTCCGGGATGTACTTGTATATGCCATTGATAACCATATTGGTCTTGGTGTATGTATATGACACGGATAATCATTTCAAGGACGTACGTGTGATATTCAAGTGAAATATCAGACATTGATAATCTTCTTGGTCATAGTGGAGATATTCCATTGATGTGTCTTTTCACGTCTATGGGCTTAAACTTATGTAACAAGACAAGATAAACACAACAAACGTTCCATTTTCCAAAATATAAATTTAATTAAATCAAATCAAACAAAGTAAAAGAATTAAAAATAACTTACAGTGTATGAGTTCCTAGAATATTATCCTAAATTATACTATAATTTCTCACTAATCAAGAAAATGTCCAAAGGTATTCCGAATAAAAGTTATAAAGTGTTTATGTTCTACCGTGCTAGCACCACTGAATTATCACATATCTAAATCAAAATGTTTCCCCTCAATGCAGCCCCTTGAAAGTAGAATAGCACTGAAGTCATAGACTGTTTCACATAATCCAGTAGAATTAATTAAATATTCGAGTCCCTGAATAAATTCACATAATTGTGCAGGAATGTACATAAAATGAATAATCTTACTGATCATGTTGGGGATATTCCTCAGATGTAACTGACATTGGTAATCTTATTAGTCATGGCGGTGATATCCCAGGAATGTATTTGTCACTGGGAACTTTATTAGTCATGGCGGTGATATCCAATGGATGTATTTGACATTGGTTCTCTTATTAGTCATTGCGGTGATATCACAGGGACGTATTTGTCATTTGTAATCTTATTAGTCATGGCGGTGGTATCCCATGTATGTATCTGTCATTGGTTACGTTATTAGATAGTGTGGTGATATTCCAGGGATTTGTTTGACACTGGTATTCTTATTAGTCATGGTGGTGATATCTCAGGGATACATTTGTCATTGGTAATCTTATTAGTCATGGCGGTGATACCCCATGGATGTATTTGCCATTGGTAACTTTAATAGCATGGTGGTGATATCCCAGGGATTTATATCACATTGGTAATCTTATTAGTCATGGTGGTGATATCCCAGGGATGTATTTGACATTGGTAATCTTATTAGTCATGGCAGTGATATGCCAGGGATGTATTTGACATTGGCAATCTTATTAGTTATGACGGTGATATCCTAGGGATGTATTTAATATTGGTAATATTATTAGTCATGGCGGTGATATCCCAGGAATGTATTTGACATTTGTAATCTTTTTAATCATGACGGTGATATCCCAGGGATTAATAAGTCAGTGGTAACCTTATTAGTCATGGCGGTTTTACGTATATGTAATTTATATTCTTGACTTTTACCCGGGATTCTCACTGGCCAATATAGCATGTTTTACGCGGATTTAAGGCTTTATACGCGATTGTTTATAAATATGCGAAGTCGCTCGGGGTGGTTGGGTGGTGGGTCTTTTTGCAAAAGAAACAGTAATTATATAAAATGACATGACATATATATTATTGCGAAAACAAGCAATATCACTGGCTCTTCTTCGGGGAAACATAAAAGTGCGAGCGACGATGCATGAATGAATATTGCTTGACACATAATGCCGCGGTTCGTAATGGTGTCGATCCAATTCAGTGTTCTTCTAATTAAAGTGATAACATTTGCTTATCTAACATGACTAAGACATGGTGGTTAAGCCATGTTGTCATTTTCGCCGAGATAGTTGACATATATGTCGGGATGACCTTCATATAACTAGACGCGATACGGTCAAAGGAAAGTAAAACGGAAGATTTACATGCAAGGCTAAATCCGCAGTTTAAGTCGCACCGCAAGAGTATCACCGTAATATAATCTGGAAGCGATGTGAGATGCGCTGTCGGTTATCGATTCACTGGCATGTCATCGACTTTGTTATTTGAAAGGCAATGGTTCATCTTGTAAAACCACATGTGCTATAGATTTATTCCATTCCCGCGGTACATGATCGCGATTTACTCGTACTCACTACAACACAGAGACTCCCCAAAGAAGAGAGTCAAAGACACGTTGCAGCATAGATATATCAGTTTCATACGCTACAAAGGTGTCATGCAGAAACCGGTACGTATGGGATAAAATTAAATTCCCCACGTTATAATCTGAGAAGAAATTTGTACAGTTCTGACAAATACTTTGCTAATAATTCTAGCGTGGCTGTTGCAGACATGCACTCACGTGATCATGTGTGTGTGGCTGAAGGTCAGCCGCATTCTGTCGCGAGTAAATGTCACAAGGACTGTCTTTGTAATCACGCTTATTATTACAAAAATGAACATGTAGTCTATCGTTGAGACGAAGCTCTAAACAGTTTTTTTTTAAAGTATGCCTCTATGATCAGACGTTGTTCAGGACGAAGAACAATAATTGATTATTGTTTCGAAAACAATCACTAGATGATTTCAGCAAGCATCATTTAAACTTTATCAAGCGAAAATTCTCAACATTGCTAGTTTCATTGTATCATCCACGGAATAGTCGCGAATCAAATATACCCGTAAACACTCAGGACAATGCTTATGCGCATCCTTGTGTTAAACCACATCGTGAACGCCAGCGTAGATGAAGTCAAATTAGCGCTAGAATGTGGCAATTTGCCTCTCGGCAACTCAATAACGGTACAAAGCGCAATAAGATTAGCAATCCAAAATATCTCATGATATCAATTGTAAGCCTGATAAGATACTTACAAGGTGTGTGGACTCTGAAACTTACAACCTGAGATTTTAGCGCACCGATCACATTTTAACAATGACCGGTAATTTTCATGCGCGAATCCGTTGTCGCACATCTTTAGGTCATACAGAGGAGTGAGAAAAGTTATTTTAGGAGCCAAACAATAGGTGGTGCTGACAGAGCGCGACAATGGTGATGGAACATGACAATCAGAATGTTGAGGTGCTCCTTATTGCGTCGGCCAGTGAGAAATACGTTACCGTCAGCTTGATAGAGCTAGCGTGGCGATCTAACATAAAGAAAACGTAAGTAGGACTTTTATGCTCAATGAATAACCGTCAACGATCCACTAGGAGTTGGGTGAAATAGAAATACCCGAATTATTATGTTAGATAAGAGTTGGCACCGCCACGTGAATTTCTCAAGTATCTTTAACGTAATGGCACAGCGTCATCACTGTTTTATTCAACGCTACCGATATAGACGCGCGCTGATGAAACCAGATGTGGATTAGAAGCCATAGGAGTGTTGAACGCAATCAGTAAATAGCATGAGCCACAAGTACCATGATAGAGTATGCATTTGGTCGGACTATATACACGAATTAGCAAGATACCTGAAATTTTATTAGAAATCATGACCAAAGCGGAAAGCAGTCTATCAAGGATCATCAGCTGTATTCGAGCGCGTTGGACAACAGCACAATCACGGCCAATGAATGAAAAAAAAATTGCGTGACCGAGATGGAACATTTAAACAAGGTGAATAACTTGATCAGACTAAAATTGTTAAGAACAATTACGTTGTTGGAGTCACTCAACCTATGTGGAGTGTTTACATGCTATTTTGATTTGACATCTTGTCAACATGTGCGACTGTAACTTCTTGACAAGCCTTTATTCGGCCGACATGTGCATAACATCTTTCTTAAAGGCGCAGTTAGTTTTGTTTGAATTTTTTCTTTGCTGAATTGACATTTAATTCTGGATGAAGTTGATGACCACTAATTTGTAAACCTTTATTTCATGCAGTATCAATTAAATATTGTCCGCTTCCATCTTTATATATTTTATTGATATTGAAAAATATTTAATATTTATTATGTTCAATAGCAAAGTTGGGAAACAGCAAATATTCTCACACAAAAGAAAACAGTCTATCTCAGGTTGTGCCGTTGACAACAGAGGCGTAGCTTGGGGGGGGGGGGCAGGGGGGTACATATGTCCCCGGGCGCCAAGGTACAGGGGCGCCAAAATGAGGTTTACAACGTTACATTATAATAAGTAAACAAGGGTAATATTCAAAAATGTGATTAAACGGGGAGGGGGCTGGGGCGCCAATTTTATAGTTCGTCCCCGGGCGCAAAATATCATAGCTACGCCTCTGGTTGACAATATATCTTTGAGATTATGCATGCTGCTGCCTTAAGCTCTGATACATATTTTCTTAAGGTTAACATACGCGTTGCGCCCGGTGGTAATTACAGCGGTATAAATTCACAACGCCAAATGACTCACCAGAGTGCCATAAGACATTCTAGAAGGTTCAGAGGTTGTTTTAGAGCTGACAAAATAGGACTTTAGGGTTTGTTGGACAATTACCTTAGTAGTAGTAGTAGTAGTAGTAGTAGTAGTAGTAGTTGTTGCAATAGTAGTAGTAGTAATAATAATAATAATAATAATAATAATAATAATAATAATGATAATAATAATAATGATAATAACAATAATAGTTTTAAGGAAGACTTGTTTTTCATCATTAGGAAGACCTATTGACAATATTTTATCAAGCGTTAGTATAACACATAATATTATCCAAAAAAATGTTTTCCTTCAAATTATAAATATTATAAAAAGAGGAGTGGATTGAACAAAATGTTAAATCATTTCAAGCCTTAATATATCACCATATCCGAGCTGCATTTAAATTGCTATAATTGGATATTTATGGGTTTTTTTAATAATAAAAATAGGCCCTGCTTTGCGTTTGTTTGATGCTAAAGTTTTTTACAACTGGAATCTGTAGTATTTTTTCAAAGAAAGTATATTGATTGGAAGGTTTTCTTGTTTGTTATTTTTAATTGGGTGATATCCATGCAATACGATAAAACCAAGCAATAGCTTTTTGACCGTAATCACTAGAGTCATCTAGTATAAAATACTTTAATGAGACAATAAGGAAACTTGTCACTGATGTTCGCAACCTGTCCGTTATTTGAATGTATTCCATGTGCAGCCATTGTATCCACAACGTCTCCGGTTATCGACGGTGATGCAAGAGCACTTATTCTATATACAAATTTCTTATCAGTATCCGGATAGACGTCCCGTATATTTCATCTGTGTATAATAAGTTTGTCATTTTGCGCAAGACGCTGGTCAAAATGGGCTGGATAACGATTATTTACACGAGCTTTTCTTTTCTGTGTTTGGCTATTCGTATCGAAGCCGGTAAGAAAACAGACTATATATTTTAAGCTTGTCATGACTTAATAACTTATCCTACATGTTTGTGACACCGGAACCAAATTTGGTAGGATAGTATTTACCACAGGGTCATGCATACAAACCTTTCCATGATATATATATATTAATTGATTATCTCTAAAACATGACTAGTGTTTTTATTCAACCAAAGTAAACTAATTATATAAACAAAAGTGGCACACGATGATTCCTCATCCTAAGAGACTTTTGCATTTTCATACCATGTGCTTGATAGTGTTGTCTACTACTAAATCAAATTTAGATGAATGAATAAATGAAGGAAGGAAGCAATGAATGAAGGAAGGAAGGAAGGAGTCCGTCTTTCCATCCATGTATTCTTCTTTTCACCCACACATTCATATTTACATCGGACTATCTCATTTTAATTTTATTCACGTTGTTTGTGATTACATACTAAGAACGCCCTGTGCGGGAGAAAACATTCGTTTTGGTCAACAATATATTATTTGGTATTTTTATTCAGTTTTCAACCTCGTGTAGTTCAAAATTTCACTATTTTTGTCGTGTATATATGAAAATAATAATAATAATAATAATAATAATAAAAAGGGATAATACAACTATTTATATACTGTACAACATCAATCATAAGAGTATGAATCTGACGTATAAGTTTTTAATATCAATGTACATTCTTCCAAACACTTGCTTTCAGACGTTTTGGGGGCTGGAGACTGCCTTATTCCCTTATTTTAGAGTAAAAATGCTGACAGCAATGTTGGTACTGTGATTGATATTAAAAGTGTAGCATCAGAACTGATGATACTATCAGGGCAATTTTGTTGATAATGAAACTAATGCGTTAACTGTCAGACTTATTGATGGGTATATCATGTTGTGATATCAAAACACATTTATTGTGTTTACTTTGAACAACGTAACGAGCAATTTTGTATTTTCTTGCATGTTTTCTGACCAAACTGTGTGCGTATCATTTCGAGCATACTATCAATTACCCTTTGAATTTCATTTCTGGTTAGCATGTTTAAAGACTTTGTTCTATGATATGATTAAGCTCCAGTACTTCTTTCCAATGCTTTCGTTACGAATGTAATTAAATCTAACGAATTTTACAGAATCAAACTCTACGAGACGTACTTATGATCTTCAACTAGGATAGTTCGACATGGTTGAAAACATGTACAAATCCTATATTTACCCCAATCAAACTATTACTTAGTTACAGATTCATTAAACTCAAATACAGATCCATGAAACTCCATTAAACTAAATTACAGATTCATTAAACTCAATTACAGATCTATTAAACTCAGTGACAGATCTATCAACACAGTTACAGATCGATTAAGCTCAGTTACATATCCATTAAACTCAATTACAGATCCACTAAACTCAATTACAGATCTTTTAAACTCAGTTACAGGTTCATTAAACTCAATTACAGATCCATGTAGGAGTTTTAGAACCTTCTATTGATGAGTGTACTATTTCTATTTATGTTTCGTCTGCTGTTCATTTTATTAATTTTCTGTCGAAAGAAGGCTGGCACAATGAATAGTGTAGTCAAGTTATTGTAATGCTCTCTATCAGATAGATAATCAGGAATTGTCTTCTAGTACGTTTTATTCAATGCATATTAGTATCAACCTTACCCTTTTGTCATTGTATATCAGTCCTCTTGTTACAGTGCCTCAACACTCACGAGTCATTGTTTCCTGATTATTTTATCTGACCTTTACTGCGCCAGAATATTGGCTTGATTTTACGAAATTAACATATTCTTTACATTTATGATATTGTGGCTTGTACCGCTCCATCAGGCTAATGGATATTTCTTCAGTGTATTCTGGTGTTGCTAATGGTTTTTTGTTGTCGATGTTTTTTCTTTGCCAATTATTCTATTTTATGAGCGTTATCAGACACGTTCAAAAGAAAATAACTAGACAAGATATAAATGGTATTTTATTTCGATAATATTTAAATATAAAACATTGTACCATACGTACAGTCATCTGCTTGGAATTGTCTGAGTAATAATTTCCAATAATTACGTCGTTGATGTTAATGGAAGTTGTTCTTGCATCCATATTTCTGCTGCAATACCAACATGCTTTGTTGGCCCTTTTAAGTCAGGGTAATACACCATCAAAATTGATATGCTATCTGTCCATTTTTGTTGTTTGTTGTATGTTATTCTACGGTGGTAGTTTAATTCGTTGAGTGACAAAATGTACTCTTCTGTTTCAGTTTGAAATGAAACTATTTCAAGGATCATCATATCCTTTCCATCGGACTACCATATATATCGCATCGTTTGTCCTTTTCATCTTAAAAGTCTTGTCAACTTTATTTACATCATTTTGCATGTTATAGAGTGCAGCCTTTCGATAAAAACAATCAATTACAATTTATCCTTTGAAGTATTTCAATTTCTATAAAATCAGGTTCACCTATTATCACCCGTCTAATGTTAAAAAATGTCATCTGTAAAATTATGTAATCACTCGTTATGTTTATATTTTGAAATCCTACTCGTCTTTCTCGTATTCGGCTGAGTCGTTCGATGGGTATCAGTTGTCAAGTAACCAAACGAGTTTAACCATGCCTTAGACCCGTTGTTCGGGTTACAATGTTCAGTTGAAGTCACACACACACACATATACACATACACACAGACACACGCGCGCGCCTACACACACACACTAATACACACGCACAAACTTTAAAAAGTTAAAACTTTTGTACGAGTACGAGGAAAGTATTCGATGTTCTCTGTTTCCAATAACTCCATCATTGCATTTTATGAATTATTTTGTTCACCGAGTCATATCTTTTGTAGATTTCCATCTTTAAACAGCCTCTGAAAGCCCAGTATATATCAATATATCACCCCGTCTTTTAGACTTCATGTTCTTAGCTCATGCTTATTGCTAGGAATTACCCACCACTGTGAAATTTAATTTATATCCGTTATTATCCTTTTAATATTATTTCATGTCCACAATGTCCGACATTGAGTATAGACGCCATTTATGAGAAACATTTTGTAAATGAAATCATAATATGTTCTATGTGTTTGTTTGTGTAATGTCTAGGTAGATTGTTTAGTCTTTTCTTTTTTGATCTTATTGTGTTTGATGTTATTCGTCATCTGACTAATATTCTTGTAAAGCAACTGGACTTTGTAGGTATTAGTACATATACGTAAAAAATTTTTGCTTCGTAACAAAAGGAATATACCTAATTTGCTGTGTTTCTTTTGTAGTAAAGAGATGATGTAAATGTCTGAAAAAAATGTTTATGTTAGCGTTTGGATGCTGTAAAAGGTTGCGTTCAGAATTGCTTTGTCAAACAACGCACAATTAATCTGATTATCAGTGCTATGAAGAAAAAAATACTCTGCCATGTTTTTAAAACAAATTATCAATAAAACTTCCACTCATCACAGCATCGAAATCGATATGTTTTATTCTTCCCGGTCGGTCAATTAAATCAATAATTTAAAGTGCAAAAAGAGTATTAATTTCGCATTTCGCACATTTAATTTTCTATTCTTTATTTCCGGTCTTTATAGTGCATCTTCCTGACATTCGAACTTTTTCAAGATCTCTCTACAACGAATCCAGAAAGACAGAGTTGCGAATTTACCGAAAATATAATTAAGAATTAATGCGGTCTCTGAAACTTCATATAATGAATTGCTTATAATATTCAATTAAATGTTTCTTTTTCACGTCCATTTTTTAAAAATGTATTCAGCTTGTAATGACCTTTAATATCTTAACTGACCTTTAAGTTTCATCTTAGTTTTGCATGTACCTTCAGTTCCATTGTTTCGTATTCTGCTCTTATGCTCACTCTACGCTGGGCACACAGAGATGCCTAAGCAATAACGTTTGCGTCATATGACAGGAGTGGAACCCACACTGTTAGAGTAAACTCCATTTAAAGGTTCTTACATGTTTCGATTAGGAGTAAGGAAGTCGAGTTTGTAGCCCTTTGAGCCCGAACTGGGTTCAAAGATAAACACAACACTTATGTATTCAATGATATTAATTGTACTAAAATGTATATGTATCTTCTTTCACTCTCAATGCAATTGAATAGCTATGAAAAAGTCAAATGTGATACATAGCAGTCAACACTACTGTCATCGGGTGATCATATACCCCTGATTCAGATTTTAGTAGTCAAATACTGATGTGATTGATTTTAGTAGTTAAATACTACCGTGATTGATTTTAGTTATCAAAAACTACCATGATTGATTTTGGTAGTCAAATACTACTGTGATTGATTTTAGTAGTCAAATACTACCGTGACAAATTTAGATAGTCAAACACTACCAGTAGCATACTAACATAGCGGGGAGGGCAGACGGGGCGGTTGCCTAGGGTGCCAGAGGTCTTGTGGCGCTAAAAACCCTTTTAGGCCATAATTGTCGCCCCGGGCGCTATTTCCCATTAGTACTCTGCTGTGCTAGTCACAAACTACAGCGCTAAACATACCATACCACTACTAGCCAAGTGAAAGTCAGTGTTATTATTATTGTTTCCCTCCACATAATAATCCATTGACTCGGTACGACTGGTAGCTGCCTCTCATATACAACGGTACTGCTGTCAAACAACTGGGTGGATAAAATTGGTAACCATTCACCGTCAACGTTAAGCCGATAAATCAGCTCCTCAATCGTGATGATGTTGATTTTCAGGGTAGGAGCTAACATCACCTATTCATTGAAAGCTGCAATTATTCGCAACCACTTCTGTCTGCCATATCGGTGTATATGTTATACACTGGCCGGTATTTCCCGTGACTGTGGAGCTACCGTCGGCTGAAGGGTCCTTTTGGTGACATGTATATTATATTTCTGGAGCAATTTCTGTGCTTGATGACCCACATATCGTCTATCCGTATCAACATATATTTGGTGGGTGTGTGTGTTGATTCATCGGACTACGTCTACCTTAAGTCCAATACACGTTACTACATCGCCAAGTTTGCTGCACGTTACTGCACTCCTAGGCACTTCTAGTAGCTCTTCATTGTTCCTATCACCTTAGATATGCCTAGTCCCATCTGATTGGCTAAACATATGTATACCTTACTGTTATGTATATTTGATTTAAGTTATATTTGATTTAATTTAATTGTTTGTACGTTTTAAAATCTTTTTATTTTAATTTCGTTCCATGTTAAGTAATGTAATTTTGCTGACTGGAATTTGATACTTTCCAGAAATTAGTTTGACCTGACCGTTCAGCTGAAAACAGTTAAAAATAGAACTTTTTATCTTTTTTGTCACCTAGTTCCTGGACTTGATTAGCAATCAAGTAAACAACTTCTTTTTTGTGGGATACATAGAGATCAAGGCTGTACTGGAATACGTGACCTTAGACATGTAAATAGCATCTAAACTGTTCTGGAATGTGATCACTTGACCCAGATACGGGCATCTATTTTGCGTCTTTTCGACTGCATAACCGTTGTCTATAGGGAAATTGGTTGGTTGGGCCTTTACACTGGAAAGCGTTTGTTTGTGATCAGTTTGTAGTTACATTTTAATATTTATTCAAATTATTTGGATTCTAAAAGTTTAATTCTTTTTCCTGGAAATATTTGAGTGCTCATACAGAATTCTTGGACAAAGAAATTTTTATTTTTTTCGGAAATTCAACCACCGGCAGATTGCTCGTGAAACTACAAAAGAACTGAAGGCACAACAGCACAATGCTAGCTACAGTATATGTCATCGCCTTCCATTTTGGAATATTTGTCGGGACTCAAACTCTAATTCATCAGAACATTTGATTGCTATGACTTCTAAAATTTAATTCTTTAATTATTCTTGGCTTATTTATGGATCTGATTCTTAAATTCGAAAGTTCTTTTTTTATTTTTACATTTTTTTCCAGAGAAATAAATTATTTGTTAAAATTTTCAAAGCTTGTTGTTTTCACTCTTTCTTTGTTACTGTTTATTAGAGCCTAAACACGTAACATTACAAATGATCTGTTTTTTACGACCGCCACCCAAATTAGTAAATACAGATGCCCTTTACAATACACACACAAGAACAGCAATCGGTACATACTACAAGCACTCCCATACATATGAATCCCGACGATGCATCAACGACACGCAAACGTTATGTTGATAAAGCCCGAAACTTGCGGATCAATAGCTGGAGATTATTCAAAGTTTATCACAGAGTTTTTACTAGAATGGAAATAGGAGTTAAAGAAGAAAAAAATGTGATTCACTTTGACTCAAAGCTGCATCTTTCATTTGTTGCATGTAAAAACAGTGCCTGGGTCTGGTTTTACTTACTTCGTTCTTTAACTAGTAAACTTTATTTGTTAAAATTGTCCCAATTATAACTCAAATAGCAACAGTCTTTCCGATTAAATATAATATTTACCCCCCCCAAAAAAAAAAAAAAAACATAATTTTTCAACACAGAATGTGTATACATGTTCAGTATGATGTCACATAGGGAAATGTTTGACAGCAAGAGTGTGCCACAGTTTCACTTCTAAGCATTCAAATTGTTGGATATGTGATGGGATGGTTATGTGATGGGATGGATAGGTGATGGGATGGATAGGTGATGTGATTGTATGTGATGGGATGGTTATGTGATGGGATGGTTATGTGATGGGATGGATATGTTATGGGATGGATATGTGATGGGATGGTTATGTGATGTGATGAATATGTGATAGGATGGTTATGTGATGGGATGGTCATGTGATGGGATGGTTATGTAGTGTGATGGATATGTGATGGGACAGTTATGGATGCAGATATTCCAGATTTACAGATTTTCTTTTCGGAATGTTGACAGAGTTCTTAAAAAGACTGAAAGTATTCATCCTCCATTTTTTCACACTTTACAGAACATTAATGAAATACACTAGCAAATATACAGTGCCTACAAGATAACAAAATTAACAAAACATTGATGAATTGATGAATATAGTACTAAGCATATATAGAAATCTATCGAGATTCCTTATCTCCTTTTGACCTAATTACCACACAGTTCGTGTGTAAATGCGGGTGTAATAATTTTTTCTGATTTCCATACTTCATTTAAATCATACTATATAGCACATGTATTTTATTCTATATTTTCCTCTGCTTTAATTAAATCATACTATATAGCATATGTACTTTCTTGTATATTTTCCTCTACTTTAATTAAATCATTCTATATAGCACATGTACTTTGTTGTCTCTTTTCCTCTACTTTAACTAAATCATACTATATAACACATGTACTTTGTTGTATCTATTCCTATACTTTAATTAAATCATACTATATAGCACATGTACTTTGTTGTATCTTTTCCTCTAATTAAATCATACTATATAGCACATGAACCTTATTGTATCTTTTCCTCTACTTTAATGAAATCGTACTATATAGCACATGTACTTTGTTGTATCTATTCCTCTACTTTAATTAAATCATACTATATAGCACATGAACCTTACTGTATCTTTTCCTGCACTTTAATTAAATCATACCATATAGCACATGTACTTTATTGTATCTTTTCCTCTACTTTAATTAAATCATACTATACAGCACATGTACTTTATTGTATCTTTTCCTTTCAATCGTTTGCGCATTTCCTCCTTACTTACAATGTTAATGCATTGTCATATTCATTGCCATGATCCTCAGTTGCTTTTTCATACCTTCCTGTGTTTTTTTCTTGTTCTGGCGCTTGCAAAACACTGTATATTTTATCGTCCTTACTATACTCTCATTTAAGTCTTTTGTCATTAGTTCCTTCTTATATATAATAAATACGACATGAAATATGCACGATCATTTAAATTAATATGTGCTAAGCTGATATTATTAATTCATATTTCACGTTTTGTATCACTTCTGTTTTCTTCTGTCTGTAGCAGGTGTCACATTTTAAAGGTTGGATGTATGTACTAGTCTAACTTTACAATAGTTACAATCTAAGTATAGAGACATCAAAATCTTAACGGTCACTTTCTACTGACACCTATTTTCCAGTGTATGATCGTTATAAAGTGGGCCCTGTTAGGTGGGTCTGTTGGTAAGTCCGTGGTTGTTGTATATTATTATGAGTTGTGAACAAGACTTTATCAGAAGAAAACATGTAAGTGACTTTCCGGGGAGGCGTCAAACTAGAAGCAGCGTACATCGACCCGACTTATGGAATTCAATAAACGAGTCTTGCAAGGATTTTTAGTCATGTCCTCTTTTCGGTGCAGGTGTTTGCTCTAACTTAAAATAGATAGTGAATACAGGCTAAATACATTACTTTGATACCAAAATATTTATAATGTTTTCGTCTCTTAATTTTCTGATATTGACAGAATTGTTTTCATCGTAATTTTTTACGAGTCCCATAAACTTTTTAAGTATAGTTTGAAGCTGTCTTAAATCAAAATGATCTCCTATCGCAACAGTATATTTCTTGGGTTGGTGTCATGGCGAATTTCAATTCTGAGGAAAGATTATTTCTCTTGGACTGAAAACTGAGTATTTGAAACGCTATTTACCCACTAAATGTTTTAATAACAATATTGAGGTCCAATGAAGACTTAGATTTTGTTTGGTTGAATGATTTATTGAATGATTACTTTTAATGATTGGCTTATCTGATGGAATGATTGAGTAAATGGTCAAATCAAAACGATAGATCGAATTTTGACTCGGACCTGAGACGTTAAGTTAAATTGATTATTGAAGTTCTAATATGTACTCTAAGAACTCTTTGTTGCCCTTTATTGCCCCATAAAACCTATAAAAAGCTAAAAGCTAAATTCAGATTTTTCCCAACCCACGTACACATTTAGAGCTATATTAAGCTTTATGTCCAATACACGTCCCAAAGTGTGTATATTTGAGCTAAATTAACCTTTATGTCCAAAACGCGTCCCACCGGAGTGTCTTTTAGAGCTAAATTAAACTTTATGCCCAACACACGTCCCACCAGAGTGTCTTTTAGAGCGAAATTAAACTTTATACCCATCACACGTCCCACAGCGTGTATATATTTGAGCTAAATTAACCTTTATGTCCAACACGAGTCCCACACGCGCGTCTTTTAAAGTTAACTTAAACTTTATGCCCAACACACGTCCCACCAGAGTGTCTTTTATATTTTCATGTGCATAGCAAAGAGAGTTTACACTGTACAAAGTTGATGAAGAATAGCCAGAAAGTCCGACTTTTGGATCTACTAGAGACCTTGCACGTATGATTTATGTCGTAGCTGTAGATAATCCGCTTTTTTAATATTTTTCTGGGTGGGTGGGTGGTGGTTATCAGTTATACAAAAACTACTTTCAGAGCAATTGTGGAAATGTATTACTTCTCTTCACAAATTGTTTTTACCAAATTAGACTGTACACCAATCCCCAACCCCCACAATATTATTATTTGGTTGAATCTCTATTTGTACGTTAGTTTATGGATTAGTATGTATATTCCCTTACGTTTATATTCAGCCCATTAGGTATAGTGCACATTCCAATGAAATCAAAGAGAATAGACTGAAAATAATCCTCCTTGAACTGAACAAGCGCTTTTTTATTGTATCCATAAACTAGAATAAAAAATAGTTAAATTGTAAACGTGTTTTGTTATTATTACAAGACTGAGAAAAGAAAGAAACGAAACTTTAATTGTTTTTTAAACAAAATTTAATTAGATTAGAATCAAAAGAAAAATATACAAACGGTCGATTGTTTCTGTTCTATAAAGTTTTGGGGTCATCAATATAGTGGTCCGTGCAAGTCCCATTATTCAATGAAATATTAAAAATTAAACGTTATGTCGGTCAGATCTTGAATAAATAAAAGCGATTGTTTCGGGAAACCCAGTGTGTCACGTGCATCCGTGCAATGGTATATTCCTGAATCTAACTTGAACATAACACTATACCACACAATTTTGACTTTGAGGACGCAGCTCGTCGCTAATGGAATACTCATGCAGTTGAGACAAAAAGGAAAGAATGTAAAGAGGCATTGTACCCTTTGCAAGTTTTCAGTTTTAGTGTGGCACATTTGCCTGTGGTGTGAAATGTTTCTGAAGTGTGCTCTAACTTTTTTGTAAGCATTATCCATATCTTCTTCAGTAAGTGTAAAGAATACGTCTTGCACATCCATTCCTGCAGTTTGTTACAACTGTGCTCTTTTCTAATCTGAACTGTATCTGTGATAATTTTCCCAGTCACATACAACTCAAATGCGCGTATCCATCTTTTCCACCTTGCTGCGATGCTAGCAATTTCAGAACAATCAAACTGAGGTACTAACATAATGTCATGCATTGTCGTTGCCGTCATTTTGAACTACGATATTTTTATATTCCATCTTCGTCGCCAAATATAGGATCCGATAATAACGTATTGGATCAATATCTTCGGATATAACCAAGACCACATTCACAATTTAAGGTCCACCATTACCGCATTTATTTTCCAATGTCCAATTAGCACAACAACGGAAGGAGTGACAATTAATATGGCAATAGGGAGACGTCATTGTCACAATATGTATCATTCAGATTATGTATCATAAGTATTCTTACATGTTATCAAATATATTCAATATATTTCAAATGCAACTCTTTGATAAATACTACTTCCAATAAACTTAAGAGACCAAGAAAAAACATAAATACTGAAACAGCCTGAAGTATTCCGATTCATGCCATAATTAAGGACTTGCAAAAAGGTTTGAAAAATAACAAATGTTATATAAATATTTACCTAACCGTCTAATCCTCTGTCTGTAGAGTTCTTACTGAATATACCTAAACCACAAATAAAAATGCATTCCTAACTATTCATAATTTCTTGTAATCTCCGTAAGCGATTGGAACACCTCCCGCTTGTGACGTAAGGTAATTCACTCATTCACAATCTTCGCCATTGTTAGTGTTTTCATTGAGTCTCAGGAAAGCGATTAAAGGTAAAGTTTGGTCCAGTTTTCAGAAGTAAAGTTTCCCATAAAATGCCATCAATAGTATCTTATTAAACAAGTCCAGCTAGTTATTTTGGTTGAGTAAACGTAAAACAAAATACGATTGCAAAAATCGACTGTCAATCCTTAGAGAAAAAAGTCGCTGGATTTCAGGAAAGACTATCAATTGCCACAACTTATCTCGGCCGGTAGTAGTGTCTCCTAACGTCAACTTAAACTCAAGGCATCAGATGTAAGTTAAAAATAACAGTTTTACATTCTTTCTGATCTGGGCAATCGTTTTGTCATGTTTTAAACCTTTGCTTCTAAATATATTTATCGGCAATAACTTTGTTCATTAATTAACTCGTCTCTCGTTCATTTTACTCGGCCATTTTGTTGGAGAATAGCCTTTGATGCGTGTATGTGTATGTAGATATAAGGTACTATTAGGTTTATACTTCTGGAATTAGCATTGATAAAGAATATGTTTGTTCTATAAATGACGATACACTATTTTACAGTTTGACTTTCACATATATTGTTGAACATTTGTGGGACTTTTTCAATGAATATATCAATTTCTGTCTCCACACGTTTACTTTTCAGCTTTCAATATATATCTTAAATAGATCCAGTGGATTTGTTTCTAGGCTGGATTACTTTCGAAAGCAACATATTGTAGAAATTTGAAAGCTCTTTTCAAGGTTGAATTGATTTTTATGTTGGCTTCTTAGCGAAATGTGAGGGTATTACAAAATGCATCCTGTAACATGCCTCTGTCGATGTAAAATACAATAAACTAAAACGAGGGGAATCTCAGAATATGGCAGGTCACAATAAAATGTTACAATTCTTGTATAAGTATTTATTAGATAATTGTTATAAGTAGTTGTTTGTACGATACGGCTAAACACAGACACTAATTTCAAAGCATATCCTGGATGAGACACGGATCTTGCAATCTACGAACGTCTAATTCGCTCTGTGCGGACCTTACGACATCTTACTTCAGCAGCAAACAATCTGAATTTGAAGAGGTCAGGAAAGTAGGTTTCGAAAATAAACGTACCGTACTAATGTTGATAACCTGAAAGACAGATGCATAACAGCAAATAATGGGAGAATCTCCAAGACGGATACAAAACAGGATATAAAGGGTTATTTCTCAAGTTCAAAAATATCTTATTTCCATAAATGTAACAATGGAATTAGACTACAAGTTCTCACAACTTAGATAAAAGCCATTTCTCTTGAGAAAGTTGTCCATTATACCTTAATAAGCTTAAACGTTTTCACACATCTAAACTCGTATTATTCCTTTATTATCAAGAGTATACTTTTTAATAATCTTTTCTTTACATTTACTTTTAGTATTGAAGTTTTTGAGATAAAAAAATAGTAAATGTACTACTGACAGTTGGTACATTGAGACAAAATGATAGTGAAAGTGTGTCAGACGCTGTAAATTTTATTATTAGTGTTCTATATGGGAAAATAAATCATTTAAGTGTAATATTTATTTAGTTTGATGTTTCCATAATCGCCATTGCATTTCCAATCAAAACACGTGATCAACTAAAACAAAAATCGCTCTATATAGTGTATTTTTTGTGACTAATCGTTCCCATTCATTAGTGTCAGAAGGCATTTAAAGCTAAAACAACGAGTGTATCCTATAGCAACAAAGCTCTTTCTGGAAGCTCGAAGACCTCCAAACCAGTTGGCAAGCGGGAGTTGGCCCCAGGAACATTATTTTCTTTGATTTTATGATAATATTACAAATGACTAAGATAAAGTAAGGTGTAAAAATTATGCTATTTAAACTTTAAATTTATAAAGTTACGTTTGAAACAAAAACCTTGAAAAAAATTGTCTTTGGTCACTCTATTGGAAATATGAAGCGTAATCCACTAAAAGAATTTCAAATCATTCCAGCATGTCTAATTTCACAATACCACATTTCAGAAATAATTCTTTCCAACGGAACACATATCATGAGAAAAAGGAACGACACTGAGGAATATACAGTCATTAGAGAGGTAAGCCATGTCATGAATCCAGATTATGATCAATTTCTATAAGCATGTTACTGGGTATGATATGCGTAACCGGAATAGGAATCAAGTCAGGGATCTCTCAACGTATAGATTGACACTGTTGATGGCATTTAAAACCATTCAATTGAAAACAAATTTGATAAAAATTAAATGAAAACCGAAATTACAGATGCAGTATTTTGTATAATTAGATAAATTTACCCATGCCCATGAATCGGGTTTAAATTCTCCTTTTTTGGATAGTTAACACCTTTTAGATTTGTAAAGTTTAGAGCATACATTTTGAATTAACATCTGTTTTGTTGTGGAGAGGAACAAACACAAACACACACACACGTATGTATGTATGTTAGATAATAATAATAATAATAATAATGAGGACTTTGTATAGCGCCTAATCTTTAGAAGCTCTAAGCGCTTTACAACTTTAGACAACACCTATAAGATAAAAAACATAATAATATTCTTACAAAAACAAACAACATCAAAATACAAAAACATTAAAAAAATGAAAAAACATGCTGAGAATATTTCAGGTAGGAAACATTATTAGGTCTTTAAGTTTCTTCTTGCTGTCGAAATAAGAGAGATTTGGAGCCCTCTTGAATGTGATCACTGTGTCTTTGTGTCTAAGTTCAGTGGGCAATTCATTCCACGTTGCTGGGCCCTGGTGTGCAAAAGAACGCTGTCCATATGACTTTGTTTTCGTACTTGGAATAATGATTATACGATTGTCAGAAGAGGAGCGTAAGTATCTTGCTGGTGTGTACACATGAGTGAGGTCAGATAGGTATGTTGGACTAGAGTCCGACAGTGAAATGTAGCACAGTGAACAAATTTTGTGTTTAATTCTGGATCGAATGGATAGGCAGTGTAGGGTACAGAGCAGCGGGGAGGTGTGCTCTGATATTGGTACCCTAAGTATGATCCGAACAGATGTGTTTTGAACTTGTGAAGTTTCTGGAGTAGATACTGAGATTTACCAGACATAGCTGAGTTACAATAGTCCATTCTTGAAAGTACTAATGAACACACAAGTGATTTAGTGCCGTCAGCTGAAAGATATTTGCAAATTGAGCTGATGCGTCTCAGCTCAAGATATGCAGTTCATGACATGTTGGTGCAATGTGAGAGTACTGTCCAGAGTAAAACACTTAGGTTTCGTACTGATTGTGTGAATTTAATGTTGGCGTTGCTGATATTTATTGTTTTAGGTAAAGGATGTGAATGAGAAAGACTTTGTGTTGTGATCAGAATGGCCTCAGTTTTATCATCATTCATCTGCAGCTTGTTACAAGTCATCCATGATTTCACATCAGAAATGCACCTCTCTACACCTTGGATGGTAGCATCAACTTCAGTTGGGTGGCTAGTTTTTTATGTTTGCGTGTCATCAGCGTACAATTGATGAGACACTGCATGATGATCTATGACACTTGAGAGCGACTGAGTGTACAGAATGAAGAGAACAGGCCCAAGAACAGACCCCTGTGGAACACCACAACATAGATCAACTTGGTTGGAGTGTATTCCATTTGCAGATACAATTTGTGTCCTGTTGACCAAGTAGGACTTGAACCACAATAAGGCTGTATCATGAATGCCAAATACATGCTGGAGACGATGAAGTAATATAGCATGGTCTATTGTGTCAAATGCTGCAGACAAATCAAGGAGGGTGAGGACTGTAATCTTTCCGCTATCAAATGCAGAAAGAATATCATTAACTACTTTTACAAGAGTAGTTTCAGTACTGTGACAAGGGCGATATGCAGATTGTACATTGACGTCTGAAAGAACGTTTCCTTATACCTGTAATGTTTTCCGCCTGATCAGGTATGTTGAAGCCAGTTGAATTTGTCCCTTATTTGACTATTTGTGTGCAGATGATGTTTGTTGATGTGATGATAGTTTCCATAGACAAAAAGACAAATGACGTAAATACGTACGTCCTCTAGAAAGTGAACATTTCCTAATTTCTTCGTTGAGACAATATTTATGCTTTGGATCGTCATGTGATGAGGGATTCCACTTTGTAAGGTCCATTAAACCAACTATCCTATACATGCTTTAGTATTGTGAATCTCGACGAATCTACCGATATTAGTTAGATGTTTTTATCTCCAATTCACGCATGACTCTACGTACTATTTCAATTGGACCTACAACTTTGTTTCCACTACATACCGGGAATATACAGCGCGTCTGCACAATAGCAACGATTCCACTTAAAGTCAATTGAAGTAATGTAAAAGTGTTAATTTAAACTCAGTTGCACTTAGTACATTTACATATAATATACTTAGCATGAATTTACTTACATTAACTAAATTAAATTTAAATACGTAATCCTTAGTGTAATTGAGTATCTGATAATTTCACTTTGTACAATCATCAAATGATATATTCTATTATGTATCTCCACTAGACCAGTTATTCGATACCTTGTTTGGCAGTGGATTGGAGGGAAGAACAACTATTCTGGTATAACAAGACAAAGTTAAGCAAAGCCATACACACCTCGAATCTCGATGGTACTCTGCAGAAAATCATCATTACTAAGGGTAATTACTACTTCTACTACTACTACTATTACTTCTACTACTAATACTACTACTACTACTAATAACAATAATAATAATGAGGACTTTGTATAGCGACTAAACTTTAAAAGCTCTAAGCGCTTTAAAACATTAGACAACACCTATAAGATAAAAAAACATATATAATGATATGATTACAAGCAAAAACGCCATGAAATAAGAAAACATAAAAAACATGCTGAGTATATTTAAGGAAGGAAACATTATTAGGTCTTAAGATTGTTCGTGCAATCGAAATAAGTGAGTTTTGAGAGCACTCTTGAATTTGATCACTGTGCCATGTGTCTAAGTTCAGAGGACAATTCATTCCACGTTGCTGGGCCCTGGTATGCATGATAACGCTGTCCATACGACTTTGTTTTCATAGTGGGAATAATGAGTATACGATTGTCAGAAAAGGAGCGTAAGTATCTTGCCGGTGTGTACACATGGGTGAGGTCGGATAGGTATGTTGGACTTGAGTCCGTTAGTAAAACGTAGCACAGAGAACAAATTTTGTGTTTGATTCTGGATCGAATGGATAGCCAGTGTAGGGTACAGAGCAGGGTGATGTGTGCTCTGATCGTGGTACTCTTAGTATGATCCGAGCAGCTGTGTTTTGAACTTTTTGAAGATTTTGGAGCAGATATTGAGTTGAACAAGACAGAATTGAGTTACAAAAGTCCAGTCTGACAAAGTACTAATGGAAACGCAAGTGTTTTAGTGGGATCAACTGAAAGTTATTTGTGAATGGAGCTGATGCGTCTCAGCTCAAGTTATGCAGCCTTTAATGTTGGCGTTGCTGATATTTATTGTTTGAGGTAAAGGATGTGAATGAGAAAGTCTTTATGTATTGATCAGAATGGCCTCAATTTTATCATCATTCATCTGCAGCTTATTACATGTCATCCATGATTTCACATCAGAAATGCACCTCTCTACATCTTGGATGGCAGAATCAACTTCAGTTCGGTTGCTAGATTTGTATATTTGGATGTCATTAGTGTACAATTAGTGAGACACTGGATGATGATTTATGACACTTGAGAGAGGCTGAATGTATAGAATGAAGAGAACATTTCAAAGAACAGACCCCTGTAGAACACCACAACATAGATCAACTGGGCTGGAGTGTATTCCATTTGCAGATACAATTTGTGTCCTGTTGACCAAGTAGGACTTGAACCACAGTAAGGCTGTATCATGAATGTCAAATACATGCTGGAGACGGTGAAGTAATATAGCATGGTCTGTTGTGTCAAATGCTGCAGACGAATCAAGGAGGGTGAGGACTGTAATCTTTCCGCTATCCAATGCAGAGAGAATGTCATTAACTACTTTTACAGGAGTAGTTTCAGTACTGAGGCAAGAGCGATATGCAGATTGTATATTGCTAAAAAGACTGTTTCAATTCAGATGAGATACAAGCTGGGATAGAACAACCTTTTCTAAGATTTTGTATATGAATGGGAGATTAGAAACTGGGCGGTTGTTCTTTAAATCGTTATGGTCTAGTGTTGCTTTCTTTAGCAGAGGCTTTACAGTGGCAGTTTTGAAAAATGATGGGAAGTCCCCTGAGAGAGAGGTATTGATAACATCAGTTAGTAAAGGCAATACTGGATCTTAGCACTCAAGCATCTGTGATGGTGGAATTGGATCAAGTTCATATGACTTTGGTGCACTCTTCATCTGGATTGTACGTACGAAATGCATAGATACAGATTCAAATGCTGCTAATGGTTGCCGCTCAAATTCTGTTTCCCAACTGTATGGTGACGACGAGTCAATTGAAATTGTGGTTAAAAGCTTATCTCTAATGATTTGTACTTTGTCACGGAAGAAATGTGCAAACATGTCCGGAAGGTCGGCTGGAGATGGTAGTTGGAAGTGGTGTTGATTTGTTCCTTTACATTAGCTTGTTAGTAATCTCGAAGAGCTCTTTGCAGCTGTAACTTTCCATGATCTTAGTAGTGTAGTGCGCTGATTTTGCTGGATGGACTATAATTGTGACATTATTCTTAGCGGCTTGATAGATCTGCTTATGAATAGTGAGTCTGGTGGAAAGCCAAAGCCTTTCACTTTTCCGGCGGTCTCTTTTAGCAGTGAGAAGCTGGTCCCTAACATTGCTATACCATGGAGAACACTTTTGAATGATACACTACACTTGGCAGCTGGGGAATGTTTGTCGAACAATGAACGTAGGCAGTTATCGTGTTGTTCTGCTGTAATAGGTAAGCAAGTTGTTAGGTTTGCTTGGATGTCATGCATTAGTTTCGTTCTATTTATCATACAGAGGTTTCTCTTAATAGCAGATACAGGTGGAGGGTTAGGGACTGATACGTCAAGATGGCATATGATGCAGAGGTGATCTGATGCAAGGTCATGGGATACCAGGGAGGACCGTAGAATGTTATCATCAGGTCTATGACAAATTCATTTTAAAATGTGACCATGTTTATGGGTGGGTTAGTTAACTGACTGTTTGAAGTTGAAAACAGTAATGGAATCTAGGAGTTTTATGTGTTTGGGTTTCCGGGAATGTCAAAGTGAAAGCTGAAATCTACAAGAATAATCAGGTTGCCACCTATCGAATTTCCATACTCCAGGAAATTCGGAACCTACTGCAAAAAGAGAGATTCAGTCAGCTTGTTTTTTCTACTAGGATGAGGGCGGTATAGGCAGAAATAATGGACTGACCTTTGCTCCAGTGTGAGTGTGGTTCGGACTAGTTCAAACGATGTGTGGTCGAAATTGAATGTTGTATTATGGTTAAGACGTTTGATAATGGAGTTCTTTGTCTTGACAGCAATTCCACCTCCGCGAGAGTTACGGGGGAACGACTTGATGGAATAACCAGTGGGTGTTAGATCCGCATACTTGGGCTCATCACCGGATGTTTTTACCCACGTTTCTGTCAGGAAAAAGACGTCAATATTCTGGTCGTTGATAAAGTTAACTATTTCTGTGCGCTTTTCGGTGGTACTACTGATTGGGCCTTGAATAATGCAATGCGCAGAGGTATCTCTTGAATAGTTGACACGAAGGTTGACGAATTAATAGGCATTTGAATTAAGTGATTTAAATTAACGGTCGAATTTTTAAATTGTCGAGCCGGAATGGGGATAAGGGAGATAACTGGATTTCTTGTTCCTGTTCTAATCCTGCCAGCTTTGGAACAACGTTTCTTTTTTCGCTTCTGTTTACATAATAGTAGTAATGATAGAGCAAAATGGGGGGGGGGGGCAGACCCAACAAAAATGTCGGCAGATTTTTTTAGATAGGCCCTCGACAAACCCCGTTTTCAAAGGGGGAGCTAAAAAAATGCTGTTTTAGCCAAGTAGTGATGACTCATTAAACTACCTAAAGGCCAGGCCGAGGTTTGTATGAGAATACGCTATCGCTTTTTTGGGGGGGTGGGGCGACCCATAAAAATGGCGGTCGAAATATTTATCTGAACTGAAAAAAGATGTGCCCGCGGTAATGATGAATGACTTTGGATATATGTTAAATCTTGGGTAATTGTTATATTTTCTAACTGTAGCATTGCAATTGTTGGATTGGTAAGGGCGAAAGATGTTTATTTTGTTTGTTAATTTGCAATCAAACACACACCCTTTAAGTGGACCCAAGGTGCTTTAGAATTAACACCGTTTCTGGGGTCAGAGGGGCCCAGGCAAGTTGCACATCGGTTAGTTTTATTTTCGTAAGTTTACAATTACCCATTAACAATATTTCTTCTGTTTTCATTGCATCGTGGATTCTCCCACCCCACCCCCCACTATATAAGCATCAGTCGCAGACGCTGAAAATATTATATCGCGTTTTTCGTTTTTTTTTTGGACCCGAACGCATGAAGTCGTTTTCACTGTTCAATTGAAAGTTTGTCTGAACGCTTAAAACACTTTGGCCTTTGTCTCAGTTAAGAATATGAGATAAAATAATTTATGTCGGCATACGCGCTTACTGACCTAACGTACGGATATTAAACGTGCACACGTATTTAGATCGTATAATTTATTTATCATGTATTTATACTTAATGTAACAGGTATATTTTTCTAACGAGTGTAGAATAATCGATTTTTGGCTGTGTAAATCTCAGCGAGTTATAGCGCATAGGCATTTAGCGCATTCATCCAAGTAACCGTGTTGTTGGAAACCCTGCGTGTTATTCTTAGCGGATAGATATTTTAGCACCAACACGTGACCAGGTCAATGTCAATTTTTTATTTATTTTTTGATTAAACAATTTTGATGTAGCTGAATAAGCTGCACAATTTGCAACAAACTGTACTGAATAATTGATTTAATTGTCCTCGGTCTATATTTGTGTTTTCCAGATTTTTCACGTTTGCTGTTCTGGATTGGTGTGACTGCTTGTAAATTTTCCAGTCTATTAGCTGCTGTATTTGAGGTGATGTGATCGATAACAAGACAATCATATATCGCCCCAGTGAAGCACTCATAAACAAATCTATACGAGTAATATTTTTTTTATCTTTTCGTTTTCTGGAATTCCAATAGCAATCATGAGGTAGCCCATGTTACCGACATTTACAAGAGGTTTTTTGGGAGGACAGCTTCTGATGATGCCAGCTCTGTTCGTTTCGTAATTAACGAATTTCGGATGTTTCTTAAATTCATCAACATCTATCTCTTTCTCAGTTTGTTCCATTGATATAATTTTATCTTCGTCTAATATAACTTTTTTTCAGCAGAGGAATACCTCTAGAGATAATCTTTTGGCGTCTTTTATTTTTATAATATCAGAAGCGTTTTGTTTCTCGTAATATAACCACTCCGGTGGTATAGTGGTTAGAGCGTCCGCCTCGGATCCGGGAGATCGTGGGTTCGATCCCCGAATGAGTCATACCAAAAACTTACAAAAATGGTGCTAATAGCTGCCTCGCTTGGCGCTCAGCATTAAGAGGTTAGTGTTAGGACTGGTTGGCCTGGTGTAAGGATAACGTGACTGGGTGGGACATTATGCTACATGTCTGCGGAATGATGCCCCAGTGCTAGATATCAGTATAAACTTCCACACTGCAGACATCACAGCGATATGACTGAAAAATTGTTAAAGCTACGTTAAAAATCCAAATGACACACACACACACACATATATTCTAGTAATATCGTTCAACCGCTCGATATGTTCGTCCGCCGCAAGACACACATAACTGGGTCTTTCGCTTAAGCACCACTTCAAACATTTTTGTGATCCAGTACTGCCACGGCGAACACTGGCCATGTGATATCCACATTATTCTCCATGGCAATTTTTCCAAACATGAGCCAACGACAACTCTTTTTTTTTGCCTGATGCATATTATATTATTGGATAAAGTCCAATTGAAGAAACAACTGTTCCTAAATATATAGATGACTAATTTTACTGTTGAAAAACTGCTAGAACAGTATTTTATCCTAACTGGGATAAAACCAGATTTTCCATGGTCGAAAATCGCAAAAGAAAAATTACGAAATGACATAAAATCGTTATTAACAGCTAGTGAAATAGAGATTGTCCACAATATAACCAAAGAAGAGCAGAGAGAAGTTTTTTGACCGAGAACGAAAAAGATTATCGGAGATTGAACCGCGACACACTGCTAGATTTGATCTGCATAGATTAACCATCGATAAGAAACAAACACCATTTGAACTACAGCTGCATGCCTTTATCAAACAAGCAAAGAATGAGTTTATCAACGATGGTACTGTTCCTGGGTTTTTTTTTTAACGTTTAAGATAGATGGTGTTTAATTGATTCCACAATCAATGACAAACGAGTGGCTACCATTATTAATAAACGTGTTGATGACAGAAAGTACAAATTCAGAATACAATTTATTGTCGAACATATATGCGAAGATTACTCGTGATAAACTCGACCCTGTCAAGGCATCACATCAGTATAATAATGTCTTTACGATAAATAAAAATTCTAAAGCAGGTATTTTCACCGGAATAGACAAACCATGCCCCAATAACGCGTATCTAGTGTCGGCAGTTGTTTACTCTATTTATCGTTTAAATAAACGGGACATATATGCCTTTGATCCGGTGAAAACGGGTTCGCTAAATTATGTTGCTCAATGTATAAAGGAGCATTTTGTAAACTCCAAATGTGAAAATGGACTTATAGAATCAAGAATTTAAAAATAACACAATGGGAAAGCTCTCTTATCAACCGAAGTAGGATAAATGACGTGGTTATTTAAAAACAACAATAAAGTTTCCGATAATTATAAAAACAATCACAAACGAGATTTTGTACAATGCTGGTAACTATTGTTGCAAGGGTTCTACAATAATTTTATATGATCATAAACCATATGCGTGGACCGACTCGGTGGCAAAATTTCGAAGAGAGAGAATAATACGATTTTACCACAGGACCATCTATGAATGAATCTACAACATAAGCAAGCGTGACCCTGTATCAGTCTAATTATTTCACGGAGATGGCTCTGAGTCGGATTAATCAACATTTCATCAGTCTATGTTACCATCTGGAGTTTTTTCTCGGAAAGGATCACTTCAACGAAATATGAAACATATTCTGGTACAATATAACATAGACAGTTATGAATTAATCAAAAACTGTTATACAGAGTCGTCTATTGTTATGCATATAACCCAACAAGAAAAGTCATGGCGACCAACTCCGAAAGAATTTCTCTATCACAATATTGTGTCGAATTGGGTCATGGTAGTCTTTGGAACACAATCTATAACTCCTCCGATATGATTTCTGTCGACAATGTCGCTGATTATCCGGAGGCTTTTCTTGGACTTGGCGAGCGTCATCGTTATTTTGAAGACTGCACACGCAATGACTACAAGTTGCAATAAACGGGTCATAACCAATTATCAATCTTACTGGATTTGCCCAGATATAACTATTCGAGTTTTCAGCAAGTATTCATCCGGTTTTACCAATTTCGTTTGGTAGGCACTTTAATAAACCAGATACCAATGTCAATCTCAACGACTGCTGCGAAACAAGTCAGTGTGGTTGGGCTCCAACAATGTTATTACAATATATGCTGGGTACTTAGATGTTTCCCGTTAGAATAAAAAATTTGCTTGCAGATAAAATTATTGAGCATCGATTTTCGTATTTGAAAATAGACACGAACTTTTCAAATCAATTGTAATTACCTAGCTCTGGTAATTCTGAATCAGTAAAGTGCCATCCATACCACCCAGTTTAATTGATTTTGCCAAAAACAATTATATGACACTGTGCTCTGTATTTGTTGACAGAGACGTCACTCTCAAATAATAAAGTGCAGCTTTTCAATATAGTCAAAGCCTTATATGTGAAATATTCTTTATAAATGTATTAGATTTCCATTTTTGTCTGTTAATATATTTGTAATGACTTAGTTAAATATATCGTTGAACTGAGTAGAAAACACGGATAACATTTAATTCTCGCAAATATTCCCACATCAACTAAATCATTAAGAACAAAATATTTACAATCAATTTCAGGTATTTTCTTTGCTTGTTTTATTTCACATTTCTCATCTTACTCTATTCTGCTTTCTACTACTGTATCTCCAATCCATTCATGCTGTATTTTTCAGATAATAAATTGCATTATTTGTTAGAGGAAACAATCATTAAATTTATAATAACTGAAAATGTAAGTGTCCTAGTATTTATTCCATTATTTTAAAGCTTCTATTTAATTCTCCGACTACGATATTCGGTAATACGGTAATACAATGGATGATGAGACAAGACAGTGTACATGGAATTTTGTGCTTTTTATTGTTTTCGATCGGACGACAATACAAATAAACAGCATTCTAATTGCTGGATGAAGTGGCTGGGGTAATCATTTGTCTTAGCACCATATTATTTAATGTTGACGCGTATTGGTGTAAGAAATAGGAAACACTTGTGACACCATATAGTAAGCGCTTTGTAAAGTAAGTGGCTGTTGCTGATGAATACACTATTTTACTTTATCATGCAACTTAGAAAAATTCTTTGTTTTATCTTCAGTAACGTGTAAACAATTGCTTCTGACTACATGCAAAGCTACGATACCAATATGATGGATTCAATTTAATTGTCCTGTGCTTAAAATTTTTGAGGGCTAAACACTTTAGAAAACAAAAGGTGGCACCATATTCAAAATTTCAAAACTTCTTTTCAGAGCGAAAAATGCACATAGTTGGATACTTGCAATAAAACAAAAATCAATCTTAATGTTTTTGTTATCTTCTGGCAGGAAAACGAAACAGCTTTGTTTACTGCAAAAATGTAACTTATGCAACAGGTACGTTTCTACTATCCTAACCCCTTTATTCTAGAATGTGTATTTTTAAAATCTGAGTCCAAAACTCTCGTCTAAAATCAAAAAGGTTTAGAGATTGATCGGTAAGTAAAAATGTCTTTTCATAAGTATAACACATATAAAAAGTCACCATCCCTTCATGAAAAGCGGACAAAAATAATCAAGCTTATAGGTTTATTTTTATATAATCACTTTTTTCAGATTTAGAATGTGTCACAAGCATGGCTGTGGATGAGAAAAATAAGATATTATACTGGTCAGACTGTCGGAAAGAAACAATAGAGAGAGCGGACTATGATGGCAAAAACGGACGAATCATACAGAGTAACATTCTCTATCATATAGTAGTACTAGCTGTGGATTCCATTCATGCGTAAGCAAATCATCCTTGATGGTGTACATGTATAAACAGTATCTGTATTTTGTCCATAATGTTTTGATCCGATTGAAACAATTTCTACAAACTCCCCATGCAAGGACAACAACGACAGAAAAGAGAAACGACATCAATAAAAATAACAATACAATTATTAAGAATACCGAACGATCTTAGTTAATGATTTTGTTCATGGATAAGTATTTTTACCAGCATCAAACAACGAACTTTACTGTGTTTACAACGGTAAGGAAATAGGAAAAGAAAAAAACACCCCACCCCCCCCCCAAATCTTCCTTTGACATGGCAGTGTAGATAGTTTTAGTAAATGTTATATGTGCCACTTGATCTAATGTAAAAATGTATGTGATATTGATTGTGTGTTTATGTTATAATTCTAGATTGCTTTATTGGTGTGAAGAACAGTGTAATCAAATGTCTAGCAGTAGGACCGATGGGAGCGATCGGAAAATTGCGAAACAATTTTCCGAATCGGACCAAAGATTTATGAAATTAGATATAGAAATTCATCACGAGAGCGATCCAAACATGTTGTAAGTGCCTACATTACATGTTCATTCATATATATATATATATATATATATATATATATATATATATATATATATATATATATATATATATATATATATATATATATCTCTGTCTGTATGTGTGTCTGTGTGTGTGTGTGTTCAGGTCGTGGGGCCACATCTTGTCCCTTGAAGGCAAAGTCTTTATGATTAAATATCATTGGATCAAAACTAATCTAATTTTGGTCTTGGTGACCTTAAACACATTTCGAAGATCACTAGTTGATGTTTGGTGTAGAGGAGTGTCTGTTGATACGTGTGTAGGTTACCTCAAAAACTACATGTAATAACAAATTATGCCATCCTGTGATAATAGAATCACGGAAAGAAGAGCTCGTTAAAATGAAAATGTCTACAAAGGGAAAACCTTAATTTGTCCTTAACTTAGATTATACGTAGATTTTGAATAAACTAGTAAATTATGCAAGAATGCTAGAGCAAAATAAAAGTACTTCGAAAATATTCCTGTGACAGAGAATTAGGTCACGGTTACCAGAACCTAATAAGTTCTTGGGATCCTTAAAAAGCGCCTAAATATTCATTAAGGCCACCATCTGCAGATCAGATTATTTAGTTCACTTTGGAAAAACCATATTGGAGAGATCGATGTGTGACCTTGAAAATTGATCCATAATCACCAGAACTACCCAGAAATGTGTCAATGTTATCTGTTAGGACAGGTTTGGTTCAATAGTTGTTGACATATCTTACTCACAAGACCAGTGCAAATATTTCCTCGGATAACAAAATGCTACTCTGTGACCTGTCAAAATCAGGCCAAGGTCATCTCACACTAAATGGATCATGGAACTCTTTAAATCTATCCGAATTTCAAAGTTAGTCCACTTTATTCAAACCATATTAGAGATATCTTGCTTACAATCTAATTCTTTCACTATCATTTTTATTATACACAGTCCATTTTCTTTTGACCTTATGGAGCTTCGGGTAGAGCAGGCAGAACCTAATTAGGTCATTGAGCTAATTATGCAAGGTGTATAAACTCAAATCTGAGTGGTTTAAGATATCTTAGATATGACCTGTGTCGGACAGATGGAGAAACTGTGCAACAATAGGTAATTCCAATTTTCTGGCAAGGCAACTAATGCAAACTTATGTCTGCAATTAGTCGCTGACATTTTTATGTAGGATACTAATGTCACATTCTCTCTAACACTGTAAATTTTATTTTTATGTTCTAAGTATCATTTTTTTATATAATAACAAAGGTTGTACTGGAGGAATGTGAACTCGACACTTAGTTTCAGTAATTGTACAGCTCAATTTCAATGCCGGATCCAAAACCTTACGACGGAGATGATTGAGGGGCTCCGTAGTGTCAGCTTTGCCATCAGACCAAAATATCAACAATATCAACGAGGTACGTAAAGTGTTACTCCATTATATCACCGCCATGCCTGTCTTCTCAACTTCTATACTTATACCCATTAATAGATCTTTAGGTGTCCACCATACTCGATGGAATGGATAAGAGTAAGGCGTAATTAATTTCAAATCATTTCGTGTAATAGACTCAACCGATCACCATTATTTGGAAAATACACGTCGTAACCTTTGAACAAATGTCGGAATACTTTTTTTATTTTTTCATTCCATGTATGTATGCATGTATGTATGTATGTATGTATGTATGTATGTATGTATGTATGTATCTATGTATGTATGTATGTAGTATGTATGTATGTATGCAGTATGTATGTATGTATGTATCTATGTATGTATGTATCTATGTATGTATGTATGTATGAATGTATGTATGTATGTATGTATGTATGTATGTGCAATAATTGTTTCGTCGCATGACATTATACAATTAGGGTTCAAGTTGCAAGATTAACAAGCGCGTGAATCTCGTTATTGCTACTTCGTTTTTTTAAAATCTCCAGAGCTAGTGCATTTTCTCTTAAATAATTGCCATTTGACGTTGTTTTAAGGTAAACTGCAGTTTTGGTAACTTAAATGTTGTAAATAAATAAATCTTATTTTTGCAGAGGGTGTTTGTAAGAACATGGGCTGCTCTCATGTCTGTATGCCTATGAACGAAACCTTTGCTCGATGTTCGTGTCCCTCTTTCGGAGGACTGGTTTTAGTGTCAGAGAGGAATTGCTCAACAGGTATCACTTATTTACTTCTCTTTCACAAAAAGAAATGGTTGATTCACAAATATAAATTCGTTGTTAATACAGATTTAAATCATTTACTGTCCTATAACGGTTTATTTCAAGGAACAATCTCAAAACAGTGGGACATGCATGAACAAATTTAATTTAAAATTTAACACCCAGTAGTGAGTGATGGATTGTAAAATGTAATATGTTGATGTTAGGTGTCTCCCAAACATCATTCAAAAAGAGGGACATGGGCACATTATAGATCTTCTTCGCCACACATCAATCATAAATTGTATTGTGTAGTTGTTGGTCTTCGCTTTTCTTTGTTGAAAGCCTTTATTTTTCATGACTCAGTGGTTAGCGGTAAAGACTCACGATCCTGGGTTAGATGTGTCCTTGGGCAAGGCACTTTACTCCAATTACCACAGCACTAAATAACCTCCTTGTGTCTCTGAGGTAAAACTCCAAACCAGAATTTCTTTTCTCATTGATCACTACATATGTGACTAATGTGAGCTTAATGTTGAAATAAAGCAATAGCCTAATGAAAAACTTCATACCGAATGACAAACTACTAGGATGAATTAAATGTCCAGCTTTGATACTACAATCTGCCTATAATATTATTAAAGAGAAAAGATTGGTAACTTCAAAATAGTTCAAAACCTGACCCTTGATCTCTAGCTGTTATTCTGGTCCATAAAGGTACTCAGCCCTAACTGATCGCCCATTTTATTCTAATCTAGGGCTCATTTTACTCTAATATATGACTCATTTAACTTATGATATACGTTTCTAGTAATTGAGCTGTGGTTTAACTTTCTGCGTTGGACCAAATGAAATTATGAGCAGCAAAATATGTGAATTGTTACAAGGTTTGCCTATTGAGACAGTTATGCTTGAAAATAGCGTGTCGGTACTACAAAGATATGTCACTCTACGAAAGACTCCTTCATCAATTTGAGAACAAAGTTAGATGCAAACGTACTCACCATTTACTCGAATACACTCTCGCAAGCATATTTCATTTTGTTTGATAAATATACACACTTATGTTTCCTAGGAAACATTCACTCAACATTGACGAGCTACCTGGTATCACCGGCGAAAGCCGATTAGCTCAAGCGTCACTACTTACTTTTTGGAACAACAAAATATGAAAACTTTAGCTAGTTCACTGTTTACCTTATTTTTGAATTTGAATATTAAGCATTGCAAGAATTTATATTTTAAGTAGTAAAATGGTTCGTTGGAAAAGTGTTTCAAGATTTGGTTCCAATGATTGGCTTGTACAGACTAATTTTTCCATATACCTGTATTCTCCAACTGATACAAGAATGTAGTGTAGAGCCATAAATGTCTAAACGTACCGACGAGCTGTAAGCTGACAATGAACAATTTTGTGTAATTTAGTTTTGGGGTTGATAACTTCAGTTTGGTATTAGGTATAAATTTGGTCATATATTATGGCCGAGTGTCTTCAGGGACGGGAATAGGAGCAAGATGTTGAGGCTCAGGTGTGAAACAGGGTATTTTGAAATTACTTACCTTGTCTCTTTAATAATATTATATTTAGGGTCCAGTGTCAAAGCGAATAAAAACATTGAGCTGCTCAGCTTTTGTCACTGGGTATGACATTTTTCTTCTTGTCTAACCTGCTGCTCTTTTTGCAACATCAGGCTTGCGTCCTTCACCTGTGAATAATTCTAATTTTCATGAATGTACACTGAACATTTTCTTCAAGAAAATATTGAAAAACTTAGTATTATTATATCGGTTACTTCCTGGGAACCTAAGCTGTTCGTACCTCCGTCTCTGTTTGAGATGTATTGGTGACTATGTTTGATAATGGGGGGGGGGTTCTCGGGGAAACTTTTCTCAGACTGAGCTATCATTCAGTTTCAACTACATAGATATTACTATCGTAGTGCTCCGTTCTTGATTACTGGATGACTCACGTTTTCAACATCAAAACCGCCAGATGATGACGAGATTCAAAGAGTTAACAATCTAGATTGAATGACCATGATAATCATGTTTGTTATATAAATATCAATATTCAGATAAATTAATAATATCCCTACATGTAACTGAACAATAAAAGAAATTGCTTAACATTTCAACCTTTTTTACATTTGTATCAGCTAATATGTGTATAAATATCACAGTTGTATGAAGAAAGCACGTGAAATAACAGTCACTCATTTTCAATATCACTGTCAATAGCACGAATTTTCGTCACGGGATGGGTGGGTCGGGGCAGCAGGTACATATATATGGTGTATAGTTATTGTGCATCTGTCGAATGTTGCGTCACGGGAGATTTCATGCATGACTATTCTCTCGGAGTCTAGATTGATAGCGGCTAAAAACTTCTGTTTTGGGAGTACATTGTGAGATGATCAAATGGGGATGACTGTGTTATTTTGACAGTTATTTACATCGGGATTGGACAATTATTGGAATTTTATTATATAGAATTGTTACAGAGATTGTTACTCATTTACATTTGCACGTCCGCGGAGACTACGGCATTGTTCCAGTCTCGTTTGAGAACCCAATGATACGAAATCAGAAAACGTCAATATCATATTCCTACTTATAGGAAATGTCAGTAAAATTTGGGCTCATTCTTTCTTAAATAGAAAACTGAAAGGTGTATAATAAATATTATTCCCACGTGGCTCTCAAGGTCTCAGTGATTCAGCTTTCACGTGACTAAGGAAGATCTACCGAGAGACATGGCAATTTCTGTACAGTTGATTATTAATGCTAGGTATCGCTTATTTCTTTTATCTTACTTTTTTAATACGTTTGTCGGAGAAAGCAAAGAAATCAATCTCTTATATATACCTTTAAATCGATTAAAACTATTGTGTCCCTAAGAGACAAAGGTACACATATTTATTAAGCACTTTAGACGCCGACGAATCTATTGTTGCTACAGCCAGAATGCGTGCCCATTCTGCACACTCACTGAGTTATTGTCAAAGCATGACCACTTGCAAGATTGTTTATGCTAAAGCAAATGCATGTATTACGTATACAAAACGTATGTGAACGATCCAAAAAGTAAAACGATTATGAAATTTTCTGTATAATGTTTTCTAACTTGCTGCTAGGAATGCTTACTAAAGCTCCAACCAATCCGAGACCTCACCAGATGTTGTGATATTGTGTTAAGTCCCATTTTAATCGTCACAATTGTTTGTATATGTCTATATTATTCCTTGTATGGCTACGATCACATGGGACTATGTACGAGATATAGACGTTCACATCATAACATACATCATGACATACATACATACATACATACACATATACTATCCTTACATGCATACATCATTACATACATCATGATATATATATATATATATATATATATATATATATATATATATATATATATATATATATATATATATCGCTTTTCTATACTCTAAAGCAAAAATTCTTACACTAGTTTCATTGAAAATGTTTAGACATTTTTTACAGTCTAATTTAATCAGTGATGGGGTGTATTTCTTCAAATATTCTTCATCGAGCAACTGTCTTATGTACTTTCGGAAGATAATATGCTCTAACAATTGGTATAGTTCTGAATATTTCACATTTTTGCGCTTTCTCGTATCTTTACTTTTTTTAAAGTTTTGCAAAAATAAGCTCATCGATGGGAATTCTTGATGAAATAAATACATTTGGTGCATTCATGCATTTTAAAGTGGTGGACGAATACCTACCTGTACAATAAACAGCGAAATGTTTTTATATCACTTTTTTAATACCATAAAGCGAAAGTCCTTACAAAGCAGACCTTGGGATAGTGCGAATTTGAGTTTCAGTCTTACATGCGTTTCCGCTATCAATCAGTCAGTAACATTTCGTCAACAAAAAATCTCCACCTCAGATTGAAGATCAGTACTTGTATGATGTCCGAGCTAGGCGTTGTATTACTTTATGATGTCCGAGCTAGGCGTTGTATTACTTTATGATGTCCGAGACAGGCGTTGTATTACTTTATGATGTCCGAGACAGGCGTTGTATTACTTTATGATATCCGAGACAGGCGTTGTATTACTTTATGATGTCCGAGCTAGGCGTTGTATTCTCAAAACCTTTTGGAGCAGACATATCAGCTGAAGCTCTAAAGTCCAAAATCAGATATGATACTTAGCATGTGATAGAGGAACCCACGTTGACAGGATTAATTTAGGGTCATTTAAATCTGACTGTGTGATATAACGACCCACGTTGACAGTTAGGATTAATTTAGGGTCATTTAAATCTGACTGTGTGATAGAAAGACCCACCTTGACAGTTAGGATTAATTTAGGGTCATTTAAATCTGACTGTGTGATGGAACGGCCCATGTTGATAATTAGGTTGAATGTAGGGTCATCTAACTAAATAGCGTGATAGAGAGATCTAAGTTAATAGTTAGGATGAATGTAGGGTATCTGACTTTAACGGTGTGATGGAACGACCCAAGTTGATATTAGGGTATATGCCGGGTTAACTAACTTCAACGGTGTGATGAAAAGATCCAAGTTGATTTTAAGAATATATGTACAGTCATCTAACTTTATAGGTGTGATAGAGTGACCCAAGCTGATACATAGAATGAAATAAGTGTCATCTATGTTTGACGTAAAGGAACCAAAGTTGAGAAAAATGTGAAAGTTAACTACAGTGATGATTGCAACGCATCTTGTAATATTTACATGGCAACTACAGTGATGATTGCAACGACTCTTGTGATATAAACATGACAACTACAGTGATGATTGCAACGACTCTTGTGATATGAACATGACAACTACAGTGATGATTGCAATGAATCTTGCGATATAAACATGACAACTACAGTGATGATTGCAACGACTCTTGTGATATGAACATGACAACTACAGTGATGATTGCAACGACTCTTGTGATATAAACATGACAACTACAGTGATGATTGCAACGACTCTTGTGATATGAACATGACAACTACAGTGATGATTGCAACGACTCTTGTGATATGAACATGACAACTACAGTGATGATTGCAATGAATCTTGCGAGCTGGAAATCTTAAATTCCACCTCCTTTCTTACATAAAATACGTTGCACTACTCATGGAGCTGACATTTAAAGTATTCTTATTTTACTAAATTAGGTATCAGGTGTTTATTATTAACGTGTCTTCCTTATGACGGATAAATACAGTACCCTTGTTTGACCAGAAAGGCAGATTTGATATTTCCTATTTTGATTAACCGTAAATTTTATTTGCCGAGGATCTTCATCCCTGATAAGAAAGACTTGGTCCATGTAACTTTTATCCATCTTTTTCCTTGTGGGTTTTGTGTGTAATAATCTATGAGGTAACGTTTACATTTCATGGTCTTCTTTCAGTATCCGAACCATTCTTGTTATACAGCGACGATTCCGCAGGGTATATTGGTATTGCTGATCTGTATCCACGGTATCCCAGCCCAGACAATTTCCTGGTAGTCAAAGAAAAGAAGCCAAGAGGAATTGCCTACGACAAAATAGCAAAGGTTGCAAAATTCATGACGCCATACTAACTTAAATGTGTTTCTTTTCAGGTTCGATTAGTTTCGTCCTTTCCTCTTTAATAAATAGTGCTTACAGGGAATAATTACGATGTGATTCTAAACTGCCCTGCTTGCTTAGGCTCTTTAAAATGTTCCATTTTTGATTGATCTTAGAGGCAGCTGTCTTTTTCAAACAGGAAATTGAACACTCAGTCGCATTGACCACTCAGTCTCATCTCAGTTCCCACCACTGATCACACCATATCATATTTAGATATAGGTTATGAATCTGAAGGAATGAATATTGGCTCTTGTTGCTAAACGACAAAATAGATGGAATATGTCGGGTCAGTAAATTGGCCAATCTTTCAATAGAAGATGGAACATGTCGGATCAGTAAATCGGCCAATCTATCAAAAGAATGCGAATTTCAACATGCCAGACGTTGAAATAGACTATAGCCTCTACTAAAATGATGATGTTTTCCGTTTGCGCAGCAGAGACGGGTCACTGCACTCAACTCCAAATATTATATTAGAATGCAATTAAGAATTGTTATCATTGCAGTTAATGTCAGTAGCTCGTGAGTAATGTCATTATGGGAGTTTGAGACCGATCGACTAATTACGGTTCGAATGCGCAAAATTCCTTCTAGAACCCTGCGACCCTTTCGGGACACATAGAAAGCTTTGCCAAATCAAATGCATTCATTACAGTTGAAGTATTTCATTATCACCATTTCTACACAAAATCATTCTCAGCTGAACGTTTGTATGCAGTGTTCATGGATGTGAGTTGAGAGAGAGAGAGAGAGAGAGAGATAATTGCTTGCGTAACGTGATGCACTTAAGGATACAAGCAAATTTTTTTTCGACATATGTAGTTCAGGTCATTGCTTGTAATTACGTGCCCCATAATTAATATAGTATGTGGATATGGGCTAAAACAATATCTCCGTGGAATATTAATATTATGGTTGCATTGTTGAAATGCGGTTCTTTGGCCTCCAGCGGGAATTCCATGTTAAAAACTCCATAGGTTTAATATAAACGTGGCACAACAACCTCAAGGCAAACTTAAAAATAAGGCTATTCCAAAATAGCCATATGACTTAAAGGAAATTTTAAAGTAAAAAACATCTACCATTCTACTGACCAACAACCAAAATTTACCGAGTCGATACCACCCTTAATACCCTTTTAACCCTAGAACTTAAGTGACAAGAGAGAACAGGGTAGGAATGTTTAAACATACCAAAACATACTACCACCCTTTTGAAGGATATGAATGTTCAGATACACACGCACACATACAAACACACACTTATATACTATTACATATACAATGAAAGTAGAGAAAAGAGAAGGAATGCTTACACATACACAAACATGCCATCTCCCTTAAAAGAGTAGGAATATTAAATACGCTATTCACACATATAATATTAGACATTGAGTAAAAACAGAGAAAATTAAAGAAGTGCTCGGACAAACATATTTAAACTATTTCGAACAATGTGTTAAAGAAGAGGAAAGAGTATGAGTATTTAGACAAGAACACAAAAACATAGTGATAAACTATCACAAAAGAAAGGTTGAGTTTTGATTTTCAGTTTTGAAAGATATAGAAAAAGTTGACAATTTCTAATATTGTTTTAATTTTTTTCTTGCTAGATTTCAACTGCTATTCTTCAATAAATACTGTCAGAACGCATGTCGCTAACACTGCCACTTTGATTGGCTTAAATATGTTTTCGTGACTCTAGATTTCATACAATTGTCAATATGTATTGATTTCCTAAATCTCTTCAAAGATGAGCAATCTTTATGAATCTTGAACAATTCATTATATTCTCACTTGCTCCTTAGATAATGAGGTCAAGGTCACTGAACACCATTTACATTAAGGTTTTGTTAAAGTTTCTTTTGATTTTCTATTTTTGCTTCTTGATAGAGTCTCGTCATACTTAGGAATCAACACCGTAAAGCAAAGACAATTCATTCTGCCACACGTTTACTCACCCAAATGACAATGGAGGCAAGGTCACGGTCATAAAATGCTGACTTTAAGGTTTTGGTTAAAGAGTTTTCATTTGCTTATATTTCCTAAACTCCTTGATGGATTTGTTCATGCTTGGATTGAATTATGGCGAAGCTAAGACAACTCATGTGTTAACAACATGTACGCATGCTCATTTGACATTATGGTGATGGCCACGGACAGAGAAAATTGGTGCTTTGGATTTTGTTAAAAAATATTTAATTTGCTTATATTTCCTAAAATTCTGGACAAGTTGTCTTCATAATTGATGTCAGTCATTATGAAACGAAGACCATTCTGTGACACTCACTGTCGCCCCTTAGATCATTTGGTCACAGTCACATAAAACTTTTATTTTAAGATTTGTGCTTGTTTGTTTTCCTTTGTTTGTATTTACTAAACGCCTTGATGAATCCTTTGATGCATGCATGCATGCATGTACACATACAATGCATACATACAGACAGACCCCATACGCCCTCCCTCCCCGCCTCCGTGGTAATATTAGGGTGACATGCTTTTCTTTGCCCTCGCCGGGCAGTTTTCCCCTGCGTCGAGTAGAATATGCACTCATTGGAGAACATTCTGACATGCAGCTAAGATAAATGATTAAAGGGGTTATCCTTCTTTAATGTCAGTTTGCCAACCACTTTACAACATATATTATTCTACAATCACTACACAACCAGAGAAACCGTTATTTTATTTTAATACAAACACAAATATTCAACATTTGAAATTGAACGTCTAGATATTCAATCAGCAGATAAATTCTAGTAGCTCCACATAGGAAATGGAACTTTTAACCAGCGTTGTGTAATTCAGTAGATACAATGTAAAGCTAGAAATAAAGCAAAACTCTAAGCACCAACAATTTGATTCAACATGTGAAACGGAAGCTCTAGTCATTTGATACTGAAATTGCAACTGCTGCTTTCTCATTTGACCAAATTTTGTCTGCTACTGAGGCTAATAGTAATATTCGACCGACTTTTGTTCGAAACAAGGCTAATAGTAATATTTGACCGACTTTTGTTCGAAACAAGGCTAATAGTAATATTCGACCGACTTTTGTTCGAAACAAGGCTAATAGTAATATTCGACCGACTTTTGTTCGAAACAAGGCTAATAGTAATATTCGACTGACTTTTGTTCGAAAAAAGGCTAATAGTAATATTCGACCGACTTTTGTTCGAAACAAGGCTAATAGTAATATTCGACCGACTTTTGTTCGAAACAAGGCTAATAGTAATATTTGACCGACTTTTGTTCGAAACAAGGCTAATAGTAATATTCGACCGACTTTTGTTCGAAACAAGGCTAATAGTAATATTCGACCGACTTTTGTTCGAAACAAGGCTAATAGTAATAATCTTTGGAGAAGAGATGCTTGCGTTTGTTTACAACATACTCTGCGCTATAGTCGCTTAAGTGACTCTGCTATCTGGCGATTTACTATCCAGTTTTTGAACGTTATCCCTACGCCGACCAACTCTGAGGTCAGTTCTCTATGTTAAGAGCAATAAATTCTTTCGAAACACGTAGATCCATTACTTTGTTAATTTTCATGACTTACAGAAGTAAATATATCTCTTTCAAGTAATTTCAAACTAAGCACAATTCTTTCAAAAAAGTGTGTTAGTATGTGTTTTTGCCAATGCTTATATTGGAGCACTACCGTTATCAAATCTTCGTTTCTGTAGACTCGTTCCCTGCTTCTTTTTCTCCCTGCGATGCACTCTGCTACACTAAGTCAGGCTAACGCCGACGCCATATTATCAAAACAAATGGCCTTACATGGAGAAATCCAATTAATCTAACCGTGGCTATATTTAGGCTGTCGCACATCACCTCACATCAATTTCGACGTAAAATATATCTAGGAATCGATTGGAGAAGGAGTCTCTGAGATGACTCTATGTAAAATGTGCAATATTATCAAAATATCGTTGTGTGTATCCATTTCCTTCATCTTCGCCTACTAGTGAAAATATTTGTAAAAATAATTATGTGACGAATTGGTGGTTTTAAGACTGAATACAAGATAATGACTGCTATAATTCAAATCAAAAGTATTAGTAAAGTTCATATTGTGTCATTAAGAAGGAGAATATTAAAGGAATAAATGTGCCACGGTTAGATTAACTAGATCTCTCCATGTTAGGCCATTTGTTTTGATCACGTGACAATGTGGCGTCGGCGTTCGCCTGACTTAGGATAGCGCAGTGCAACGCAGGGAGCATACGAAGCAGGGAACCAGACTATTTTTGGAGGTGCGTTGCTAAAAGCGCTTCAATTTCGGAAGTAGGTCAATCTTGTTGTACAAATTAATTAGGTGATCTTTCATCTGATTGACTCAGCTGTTACCTCTCTACGACTGTTCTTTATCCTATTCATTTTTTAAAACGGTAAATAGATTTATAACATCAAGATCTCGGGCTAGCTCGATTATAAGTGAGATGTACGCATATATTTTTATTTAGCATGCCTTTCTTCAAGGACATTTTAGAATATAGTTAAATAAAAATCAAATTTGCATGGTATAAATGTTTGGAGATAGCTTGCACAGGGTTTTGCCTGCAATGTCACGTGTGTCAGAATAGTGAAATAGTCATCTATGAAAAAGTATGTACCTCAGGTAAGGTATATCAGCCTCACTTAGGCCTCTTGTTAAATATACTTCTTCAAGGGAGATAACAGTGAGTAATATCAGCTTTTGATGCCAAGCTTGAAAATATTATTCGGAATGTGGTGCTCAAAACATCTACTAATAATGATATAGCTGTGAACCAAGTTTCATGTATTATTGCAAAAGGGCTTTAAAATCGTCACGAAAAATGGACACAAATTGGTGACTTTAATTTGTGACCATGATCATGATGATACGATACGGACTGTGATGAGAACATTTCTTCTAGCATATATATATAAATGTACCAAGTTAAGCATATCTCAAACACCTGTAGATCGAATTAGACCAACAATGTTTAATTAAAAATACTAGGAAATAAATCCAAAAAAAGAAACTAAAAATATGAAAAAGGAAAAAAGCACAGACAAACTGGAAATGCTAGTCATCGACCTTGAAGGTCTATATAGGATCCCAGTTTTGTACTCTTCACAATATCCTGCCATAATGCTGATATATGTGTGCCAAGTGTCATCCATTTATCTCAGATTTTACAATACTACATAGTGGATAGGCTAGGGACAACAAAATAGAAAATACGGATATGAACTTTCTTGTTTCGCCGAAAGTAAAAGTCAGGATCCCAAAACGTCTCAAGCAAAAAGACCATAGTATTTCCAAATTTAGCTCATTAAAAGAGATCCCAGACTTTTTTATCTTGAAGATGGATAAGTTCATTGGTTGATTGTTTGCGTCTTTTCTCTCTAATCCCACTACAGATGGTGTATTTTTATGAAGGGTCTAAACAGACAATATTTAAAATCAAAATCGATGGCACAGGTTTGATGGAGGTGCTATGTTTACAGGATGGACAAAGAACCACGATTAAAGGTATGTAGCATGTAATTATTTATCATATAGCAAATATTCGCAACATTTGTTAGTTTTGTAAATGTATAATGTGCCGTGATTAAGGCATGTTAGAAATCAAACATTTTATAATATTAGTAACAAAAAGTATATACAAATGACAATATTAAAGAATGTACATATACATACAAACGCCACCACAGCTCAGTCTTACAGAGATGTACATGTGAGGGTAGAGTCAGTAAGTCTAGCGCATTTGCTTAAAATCATAATTGCAGAATGTTACACACAGATTTTTCAAACGTGTCACACATTAAAATACATTTTTATCCGAAAATTTAAGTTTCAAAATTCTTAAGAGCATTGACAGATATATACTGCATCAACGTCACGATATAAGTGAATTCTTGAAATATTATATTGTTTAGAAAATTATAAGCAGATATATTACTGTTGTCAGCCTTCTTTTTGTCTAAATATTCGGACAAAGATATATTTTGCAAACTTCAATGAAGCGAATATGATTGATTTCTATACCCCTACAAAAGTTAGAATAGCTTCTAAGTCTCATTTCACAGCTGATGGAGGTAAAACAAGTTTGCATCATGCAAAATAGATAATTTCTTTGGAGGTGTGTTGCATGAACAATAGCAAATAATCTGACGTTATAGTTTAATGTCATCATAGCCATGCGCACAAGCGCTTGTAAGCTGTAGTTAAGAAAAAGTTTTTTTCAAAGTATGCATCTATTTTAATAGAGAAAGTTAAGATTATAGATTTTAATATTTTAATTTAGTATAAAAGAATTTAATATTTTTAATATTGATATTGAGAGCACTAGCTCAAGATGAATATTTAAAAAAATGAAACAGGTCCTTAGCTTACTAACGGTGGGGGGGGGGACGACAGGGCGTTTGCCCCGAGTTCCAGAGGTCTTGTGGCACCAAAACCACGGGCATCAAAGGTACTGGGGCGCCAAATCAATTTTGGGTCATCACCGTCGCCCCGGGTGCTATTTACCCTTAGTACACCTCTGAAACGGGTATTGATCTGTTGAAATACACACCTTTCCAGTCTATATTCCTTGTCGAGGAAAATCAAAAATAACACTATAAATATACTCGTCTAATTTAAACAGATTAATACTCTGTAATTACCTAGTACGATTAGTTGCCTAATCTAGTGATGAAGACCGATGGTTACGTCATACTGCGCGTTACTATTTATTGTTTGGGTTTGATTTTTAACGGCCCAGCAACATCGTATTTAGTAAGAGGCATTTGGTGCCTTGTACAGATAGATACACACCACGATAGCCAATCCCGGTTGACCTGATGGATTCTACCAGTTTCCTTTCGGCCACAAGTCCGGCACACTAACCCCACCCTCCTCCGCTCCTGAACATGCTCCTCCTGACCGTGGACCAGTTCTCGCCGCGTACCAGTTATGGCCATAAGGCTAAAATGAGGCTAATATCTCGTGAATAGATACCTTTTTATAGCAATTATTTCTATTCTCGCATGAAAAAAAATGTCCTCCTTTTTGTTATAGAGACTGAACTCCGTTTACCTAATAGAACAACAAGTGATGGTCTCGCTACAGCAATAGTCCTTCAGTGATAACGTTGTAATGTAACGTTCTATTAAATGTTCTTGTTGGTGTTAAGCGCATCCAAAGAGGATATCAACTCTGCAAGCAAAATACCGTTTTCTTCTCTCCTTTTGTAAATGAAGAGACGAAACGGGGTTATCTTTGAAAATGAGATCAACGTATTATGTGTAAAGCAACCCGAATTAGGTTTTTTATGTTAGAATCGAAATCTTGACTTAATAAGGTGTATGAATTTCAAGTGATACATACCTTCCAGACAACCCCAAAGTAGGTAAAATCATTGGGAAACACTGACACATGGTGGAATGGTCGGACGCACTAACGTTAGTTCTCCCTAACAAACCTGTAGTCGTCTACCGGAGACAAAAAGACCTCAAGGACATCTAGTCAGGGCGAAGCTAATGCCAATCACTAATCAAGACCACCCTAGTCGATCTAGCCCCTGTGGTGATAAAAGGTGCAAAACCTGTCAACATGTGATAGAGACCAGGACATTTTCTAGCTCAGTGACTAGAGAAAAACAAAACATACATGGTCCAAACAAAACGAGCAAAACAGAGGATGTCATTTATCTCATCACACATAAGATCTGTAGCCTTCAGTATGTCGGAGAAACTGATAAACTACACAAAAGGATCAACCTTCATAGATTCGACTG
>CM068835.1:116024957-116129957 GCA_028554795.2 Sinohyriopsis cumingii | reverse complement strand
CCACAGGACATGATCTTTAGTGGTTCCGTATACAACTCTATATGACAACATCATTAATGCTTCCAAATATCAAAATAATAATTAGTAATGTTTATTTTTGGACATTTAACTCCGTAAATGAAGACTGTAGTTTTCATGGTGACACTTACACTTTTGATGAATCCATGCAGTTATTACAAGGATTTCTTTCCTTTTGCAGGTTACACTTCGTTCGCAACAGGATTTGTATGTTATCTGATATGGATGGTTTTAATGCAGCGCAAGGGTCTTGCTCAACCAATGTATCTATTGATAAATTAACTACTATGGAATCGGTAAGAATTACATGGTTGTACCAGTTGAAAGACCGCTTCACAACGTTAAAATCAACTCGTTTACAACGCAACAAATTTTCTTCCCGCAGTCGTATGCTGTTTTATTTCGTGTCAGACTATCTGAGGAGTTTCGGTAGATGGTTGGTTGGATGGTTTTTAACGGCACGTTAACACATTATTAGCTATGTACCGCAGCTTCCTTTCTGAATAGCTGTTTGTTTTATTTTCTGGAAAATGAATGTAGATTTCGTGCTTGAAATGTCCTCACAGTAAATAATGTATAGAACAGGAAAATATCATAATGGATTTAACTTATTTTCACACAGTAAATTAGACCAACAAGAAATTCAGAGGTGGTACACAACAAAAAAGTAAGAAATATTATGTACCCCAGAATGACAAAAAGGGAGGGTGCCACTTTTATTAGCCCAGGTTTAGGGGCCGCCGTGTTGGGTTTCAGGAGCTCTTGATTTTTTTCCTCCACATTTCAAGGTGATTTTAGCAACAAAGGGGGCTTCGCGAGGGTGGCACTGAAGGAAGAGGAGGCAATATTTCATCATCCTCTTGTACCTGGCACTGAAAAGTTCCATATTTATTTGGGGGTTTTAAAAAGAAAAAGAAATAACCACATAAAACCTGCAAGAACAAATCCTCTTATTGGTACATCTGGTGAACAAAACTGAAAACTGGAATTGACTGATTTGGTGACACGTCACTTCTGCCATCTTTCTTGGTGAAAGTATTCACTGCGCGACAGTTAGGTGAACTGCGTTGATTCGTTGTTGTTTCCTTATGAGCCGTGATTATATACGTAAAAATATGTTTCAACAGTGATTCCTAATACACCAGTATGAGCCGTGATTGCATACCTAAAAATATGTTTCAACAGTGATTCCTAATACATCAGTATGAGCCGTGATTGCATACCTAAAAATATGTTTCAACAGTGATTCCTAATACACCAGTATGAGCCGTGATTGCATACCTAAAAATATGTTTCAACAGTGATTCCTAATACACCAGTATGAGCCGTGATTGCATACCTAAAAATATGTTTCAACAGTGATTCCTAATACACCAGATGTTTGTTTTTATAGATAAAGATAAAGATGTTTGGTCCACTGTTTACATCGAGTAGTTTGATTACTGAAAATGCTTGTCGTGGAAGCAAAATGGAGTCAGCATCCAATTCAATCCAATCAAATACAAAAATTATTTACATGCAGGTGTACAGGAGACGACAAAAATAAATAATAAATAAATAGCCGTTAACCATGACCCTTCTTATCAGTAGGACATTGATTTGAAATCTTGTAATGGTACAAAACACAGAATAATTTGTCTAGCGGTTCAAGGACAAATGAATACAAAATAATTAGCCAAGGAATCCAGTTAGAGACGTTGTATTAAATGCTGCATTTATTTCAAAATGTTCGAGGAACACAGACGTCGATGTTTAAATGACGATGGAGTCTTTTTATTTTAATGTCCGATATATAAAAAAAAACTCGAGGAAAGACTTTAAAAAAATATTGACTTGTCTTGCTATATATAGCATGTATGTACTTTCAATTCATATGACTGTTTTATGTAAAGGGTAATTTATTGCTCGCAACAATCACGTGACCACGATCATCTGTTTAATATCTTTGAAAAGACTGCTCGGTAGATAACTGTTTTGTGCGAAAGTAAATTTGCGCAAACACTAACTGAAATCGACACACAAAAGTGGTGGTTGTCGTACGTGTTGTTGGTGATTCGAACACGGAAATTCGTCTTTTGTAAAGATTTTCAATGAATAAAATAAAAATATACGCCTTTTGGTAAGTCTGATAGCTCCCTTTAATACTGAAATTCAGCCGGATTTTGCCTCATTGTTTGATAACTATTATTCATTGCTTTTTCAAGAATACACCAAAGTAGTTAAAAAAAATCTCTTTTTATCGGTAATTTCAAAACATTCTCCGCAACAAAATATTGTAGAAAAAAGATAATCACGAGCAACAGCAATTTCATGGAATCTTTGGCACGTACGCTTTGAATAAAGCATTAAGAACGTAGTGGGTTTCATCGTAACATCCAAATTATCAAGTTTATACAAGTCCGGTTGTTTTATTGCGAACTTCATGGTTACTAATTGTGAGATTTGCTAATTAATTTATGCATAATAAAACTCTTGAAAACAGGCAGTTATTTTAATATTACCCATCATATTTCAATTTTGACACCAATTTGATTTACATATTGAATTGTAAAACTGTGAAAAAGTATGAAAATCATAAAGGTTAACACTTTAGAATGTTGTTTTTGAACACAAGACTGCAGTGGCAAAATAAAACATCTCACTGAATATATTATGGTACATGTTGCAATGAAAATCATTTGAGAATGCTTGACACTGAGCCAACATATGATGGTCTTGCGAGAATGAAAAAATGAATAAGTCATCGTTGCTCTATGGAGCTGAAATTAAATTTCGAAAATCATCAAGTGATGTAACTTCGCCACTCCTCTCCTCTCCCAGTTTATATTTTCCTTTGCGTGCTCGTTATTTATATACTAAACATTATGAGAGGTCACTGAAGCATAGTGTATTTATCCATTGTTATGTATATTTGATTCAGTTATATCTGATTAATAATATATTTATTTCAATTTAATTGTTTGTCAATCTAAAAAAATATTTTCATTACATGATATTGTAATGTAAATTTATTCACTGGAGATAACACATTTTTCAGAAAATGGTTTGACCTTGGCTCTTCGTTTTGTAAACACCAGGTGTTGATCTAGATCCTGACTTCGATTGAAAATTAGTAGCAACCACGTAAACAGATTTTATTTTAATTTTAAAATAATTGGATGTTGTCGAGGTCATGATGGAACTGTGTGTTTAAGATGTAAACAATTTTTAAAAAAAATATATATATTTCTTGGACTGGAGTGATTGGTTTTCGTCAGGGCCACACGGGGTGGACGTGATATTTAACAAGTACCTGATTTCTGCGAGTTTTGAGAACATGATCACGTGACCTACTTTTTACGTTTTTTAAGACGATATACCTCTGTTTTGGAGAATTATTCTCAGTAGAAGTTAGGCTGTTACACTGGAAGTTGTATGATGTGCTGTCTGGAGTTATTTCAAATTATTTGGATTCGAAAGGATTAATTCTTTTTTTCTTGGAAAATACATACGTTCATGTGAGAGTCTTACTTTACTCTAAGACAGTTCTTATAAGAAATTTATTTAGATTTTCAAAACCGGAGTGATAATTCTTGTTTCTACAAGGAACTGTAGACTTCAATACTACAGATTACAGCATACGTCATCGTCCATCTTGGATTCTTCGTCGGGACTCGAATTTGAAATCATTGGAACATTTTGTTATTATGACTATTTTTGGATCTGATTCTTAAAACCGTAAGATCATATTTTTTCATTTTTACAGAATTTATCCAGAAAAATAAATTATTATTGTATTTTTCAAAGCTTGTTGTTTTCACTCTTTCTTGTGTTACTTTTTATTCGAGCCTAAACACGTGACATAAGACCATTCATCTAGCTATACATCTATCGGCCTGTCTGTATCTCGGGTGTCAAAAAGTTTATAAATCGTTAAGTTTTCCACCGATATTATAGCAATATTTTGATGACATGAATCACTCAGATACTCGCATCACATAAATTGCATGTTCAGTCCCGATGTAACATGTACTTGAACCAAACCCTGCGAACAATCGTTGTAACGTGAATTTCCCAATACATTTCTACTGTTAGTTTTGCTTGTTTTCGAGTACATTTCTCATATAATTTCATTTTTTTACAGCCCCTTAACTTCATGGTAGATGAACAAGACGAGTCTGAAATCATAGTCCGTCAACGAGGGGTAAAAATAGAAACATGGCAGGATCAGACTAAAACAACTTCTGCATTTAATCTCAAGGGCATCGGAAAATTTGCAATCGGTATTCATTCCTTCACTGTTTCTATGTGATTGGTTTTCCTTTCTCTGTCTTTTTGTCTGTCTTTTGCCTTGAAGATAATGATAATTTCTTAAAAAAGGGGGTCATCAATTTGTACTCGTGTCCTACATTGTGCTGTTTACAAAGAACATACTCATATATAAATATGGTTGACCTAAGTAACACCGAAAAACAAATGTTGTGATATGAAACAAATCCAAAGTCCAAAGCATATACTATTTAAAATTAGTTGCAGTAGTATTACGAATGAAGCTCAATCTTCAATGTGTTCATATGCCACTAGCTTTGAATGTGGCGATGTGCTAACAGTCTTACTGTGTCACAATGATATCATCCAGAATGTTTTTAAATGAATTCACATTAATCCCAAAATAGTGATTTCATCCTACAGTCAATGAGCACTTTACAATTCCAATGAATAATCGAAATAAAAAAATCCTTTCAGTTAATAATTGAACACAACTTATATATTGTTTTCACCACAGATGTATAGAATAGGAATGAAATAAACCTTATATAAAAAATATAGGCACAATAACATAACCAGGATGAGGGTCATGGTTTCATTTCCAGAACATTCTAAATTGCAAACAAGGTCAGGTCCTTCACTGAAATTTTAGCGGCCAACCAGTCAAAAATCAGGCCGACCTTATAATTTCCAATTAAACATCTTTTCAATCAAAATGATATTATCTTAAAGAAGAAACCCACAATCATGGACATAAATTAGCTATTTCCCATTTTTATGACATGAATGACCCTTACAATCTGTAATCATCAACAAAAACATTAAACACACACAATGTATATATCGATGGATGGATGGATGGATGTATCGATGTATGTGTATATCTATATATTGTAATCGTACCATAAAGAGATGTTTCCCAAGCACCACTTTAAGCCATGTTGTTTGGACTATCTCTGGAGATAGTGTTACATATGATGATATTAAATGAGGTGTATTTTTAAATGTGTTATTTCAAAATGTCTCTGACAGAGACGTCATCGACCGACTATGGTTTTTTCGTGGCTGTGCTTAGTTACTTCAGACAAGTCTTCTATTTTTAATGGACTGATATCGTCTGCTTTTAGCAACTACAACAATAAGTCGCCATGGCACAGGTAGAATATGCGACAAACTTGCGGACAAAAAAGTATGTGAAGGTCTTTGTTTCCGTACTCTGAATGAGACGATAGCTCGATGTCACTGCCCGACCTACCGCTTTAACGTTCTACAAGAGGATATACGTAGTTGCTCTGGTAAGTAAAATTAAAATCGTCTTTGAAACGTTGTTCTCTTAGCATATAAATATATCTTATCACTAATGTATGTTCATTCAATATTGCAATATCATTGATATGGTGGTACAGGGCCAACTGAGCTGTTATCGAAATAAAATACTTTAATCTGACTTTGATCGTGATATTTTGGGATGAGAAAAGACAACAGAAGTTACATGGCTGAGAGTAGATTAATGCGCATGCTTAAAACTGTTTAAGATCACTGCCTGATTCGATTCAAAAAGAGAGTATAAAAGGAGTTGGATGTTGGCGTGGGGTAGTACTAAAATAATGAAAATTTCACCTACTAATCTTTACGTACTATATATCTATGTTTCAAGTTTGTATGCTTTTTATAAGTTATACATTCTTTATTAAAAGCTAGTGAACTTTTGAAATTATTGGAGGGGTGACTTATATTTTTCTTGTATCCATCTTAATTCTGTTTTCTTTCTTTCTTCGTTGTTGTTGGTGTTGCTGTTGTATTTTTAAAATCTTTTCCCAGTATGAACGTTTCCGTATTCCGATAGAATGCATAAAATAGGCACATAACGTGCCACATTTGTTTTACATAGAGGTAGTGCCATTTTGGTCTTTGGAGGCAAGCGATAGAGTTCTATAAACCTAGTCAAATACAAACTTTCCTGTGTAAAGTCCTCCAGAAAACTACTTTGTTTTGTGATACGGTATGTAGTACGTAGGTCATAATATTCATGAACTCGGCAGTTACATTTCATTTTGTCTCTGTTGCAACCGCACTTTTATCATGAGGACGAAGTGGGAACATTACGTAATGCTCTTATTATATATATATTCTGGCGACTGCCCTGTCTCAGGAACATATAACCAGGCTAGGCAATATTAACGTGACTAAATTCGGAGCTAACAAATTTTACCGCTTATAGAAAAACAACTATTTAGTAGAATAGTTTATAACATTCGCGAGCTTTGACCAGAAAAATATTGCAGTTACTTATGAAGTTTCTGAAATTTTTTCATGACTGCACACATGTGTTTTTATGAATCAAATGACAAAACATGTCGACTTTATTCAGTTAAAATGTGGCATGGCGTATTATAATGAAATTACAGAGAATGACATTGGGATTTCTTGGACATAACACTTTGACTTTACAATCATTGGAAATTTCTTGGACATAACCCTTTTGCTTTTCATCCAGTCGTTTATAACGTCATGTTGTTGTTATTGTTGCGGGTTGTGCACACGATAGATTATACATGGCGGTCAATATGTTAGGGGAAGGAAGAACGCAGGAAGAACCCAGACCTTCAGCAAGCTATTGGCAAACTTTCTCAGATACACACGTTGGATGAGCCCGAGACTCTAATCCATTACCACAGATGAGATGTCACTAATTTGTAAAGGCGAGCACATTAGACCCATTCGTCCAGCTGGAACCCGTGCCTCCATGAGTAGCCATCACTTGGTGTAATATTGAAAAATGTTATGATTTATTAGCTAAGATGTCACAACAATCAAGTATTCAAAAGAACTTAAAACTTAAAGCGACCCTTTTATCCATTTCTTGCTTGTGCTAATGCTGCCGTCACATACAATTATTTTTATATATATGTGCAGGGCTCAAAGAAAGCACGCACCCACTCGTCCCTGATAAAATTTGGCTTGGCCGATTAAGACGTTACTGCTAACTCGTCCCTGGGCCGAGTAGATTTCGAATCGCACCTTGAGAATAGAACTGAATGCATTTTCTGCCTTGAGCAAGCGCCGAAGTTCAACACCGCTTAACATTTGACTTGTGTGGGTCATAAATAACGTATCCCCAACGTGCCTGCTTGTTGTCAGCCTATAAATAACGTATCCCTAACGTGCCTGCTTGTTGTCAGCCTATCCCTAACGTGTTTGCTTGTTGTCAGCCTATCCCTAACGTGCCTGCTTGTTGTCAGCCTAGAACATGTTGCAAAGAAAAAGACCTCGTTTATTTACAGAGGTACCTGATGTAATTTTGATCCAAAAACTAGCTAAATGTCATGAACATCTTATATTACTGCTTCAAATTCAGCCCTCGGTTTCTAAATGATGTTTGCATTTACAGTGAAACTCTGCAGTAATTTAGGCATCATTTTGACGTCGAGAAATATTCCCTTTCAATAAGCTATCATTACACCTTTATGCGTCAAACCTCTTTGAAGATACAAGACAGAGAATAGCAAAATTTGTGTGATTTTTAGTATGGTCAGGCAATGTTACCGTTGCAGCATTCAAGTTTAAGCCTAAAGCTTTGTTGATACATTGTCATGCAAAAGGGAAGATATCAGCAGATATTCATGTACGCATGTCATTGCTTTTCACAAGAAATATGTTGCTATTTTATATACTAAATCAGTATTGTCAGTATCTCAGCCGATTCCCACCAACTTTCCCACAATGGATACAATGGTAACATTATTAAAAAGGCTGGTAATGTTGAGACAACAGCCGAATTTTTTAAATCTACTTTGGATAATTGCCTAGAAATGTTCCAATTCTGTTTTCACTCACCAGCAATACTCCTTTTTGTGGCGCATGTGTGTAGATCTCTAGAACGGAGGTTTGACCAAAATTTATCATTTAATATGAAAGCTGGTGGCCATTGAGACAGCTGGAATTCTTCTTTTAAATGAAAGCTGATGACAATTGTCTTGTGAAAATTAATCAAATAATTATAAACAATGTATAATGCTGTCTGTATTTGGCGTGATGGTGTATTTATAAAGCCACACAGTATTGAAAATAATGATAATCGGGCACAAACGTTGTAGTGTCTGACCAGACGAAAGTGATAATAATTTTTGGCATTCTATGTTTCTGAACTTCTCACTTAGCTTACTCATAAAGATTAATTAAAAAGGAAAATTAAAACAAATAGAACGCCGAGACATTTCACTCTAAAGGCGAATACCACTAAGAATGCAAGTGCCATATGTACAACTGCAATTTCTGGAGTTATTAACCTTCTATCGTATTATATATTTTTGTAAGGAGTTATGCATTGGAACGTACTATTTTCATGATTTCAGTACCAATCAGGTACCAGTGGATCTTTAGTTAAGGTACACAGTTTAGTGAAGAAGTGTACTGTGACAAGGATAATGAGGACAGGGACAAGTAACTCTTGCAACTCACTCTCGTCTATGTGAACCATGATTTAGAAGATACATACATTGAACGCATCATCATTTGAATATGGCAACGGTCTCATTTGAACCCTCTGTAAATAAAAACAAGCAATGTTCTAAATTTAGCTAAAATATACTTTCTGGTCAAACCATGGCCTATTTAAAAGGTCCTTTTCAGCCTTATAAATAGAAGCATCCTTCCAAATCATTATTTATGGTAAATTCCGAACTTATGTTTTTAAAAAATTGCGTAAACTTGGCCCTTTTATGAACAGTGTCCATGATTTAGTAAATATCTTTCTCAGGAAGGTGCCACTAGCCTGTTTATGAATTTCATTCATTTCAATTGCCATGATCGGATGAAGCATCTCCATGTGGACCAAGTATATTGTCTCTTGAAACGCATAAAAAATATCAGTAATATAGAAAAACTTACTGGGAGAATGTTTGTTACCTGTAGAATGCCGATGAGGCCTGAGGTAAACCATAGTAGAGGAGAGCAATGGGCCTTCTGGCTCACTCTCATCACTACGTGATGAAGGAGTGAGCAGGAGAGCCTCCACTGAACTCTGCTACTGGGGAATGGTGGTTCTGGTTCGCTTGTTACTGATGTCTCCAAAACAACGCTCGCTTTAGGAGAAAATGGCGGTCCCGGCACACCTGCGTGGTCTAGGTGAGTGTGAACCCTCATAGAACATTAATACTGTATTATGGGGTTTCTGGCTCACTCTGTGCAATAAAGTCCATGGGCGAGTATGTGAATACCGTCGATGGATTAGCGTTTATCGTCTAAGGAGCATAGTCCTATTTTGTTGTCTTTGTGATCTAAAAGTTTTCATGAAGTATTATTGTAGATGTCACTGTAAAGATTGTCTGTAATGATCGATAGTGGCAATGTGACCGATGACTGTTTTTTTTTTACTCCTTTTTCTTATTTCGTGATAGTATCTTCCTCGAGTGTGATGCAATACATTTTGGATCGAAGTCCTATGTATTTTGTGATGGGTATTCTACAAGTTTCATCTTTGAATTTTCCAGGTTTCTTTTTACTGCCTTACAGTGAAATGAGCTTGTTTCTGGATAATCGTTGAGATCAAATGGATCTCAATGTCGATAGAGGTCTCCGTAGACATCGTCAGTGCAAATTTCGTAGACAAGGGAGTTGGTATCGGTCATGAGTAATATGGCTTTGTCTCCGTAGTGTCGTTGGACAAAGTCGCCATGAAACTCGAGCATGAGCAGTTTGGAAAGGTCGCGAACGGCTGGACAGACGTAGATGGGTTTATCGAGCATGAGATGTGTTTTTCTGGATTCGATGGCGACCAGTTCTTTGTCAAAGATTTCCATGCTAACAAAGTTATCGTTGGCTACGAGTTTATCTCGTCGTCGTGGGTTATTGATGATTTCGATTTATTTTTTCTGCCTCTGATGTTTTCAATGGCTTTTATAAAGACCCTGTTGTTCATGAGTTTAAAGATTTTTTCCGAAGAACGTTGTGGTTTTGGCGCGTTGTTGGGTATTGAAGTCGACGTAGAATTTCATCCATGGAGATTGTTTAAACTTGAGATCTCGGTAAATTTATTTAAAAATGCGTCCATGTTGAAGAGTTTGTTCGAGTAGTCGATAATGTATCTTGTAGTGTGCTTGTGATGAAGATTGGGTACGAGCTTTCTTATCTTGGCATCTCCGATGACGAATTGTGTTCTTTGTTGGGGTCATGGAGGAGAAAGCATGGAGGGTGTTATGAGGAGTGGTTCAGCGCAGAAAAGATAATCGTTATAAGCGTCATGGAGATGAGAGGGATACGCCAGATCGAATTCGACTAAACAGACCCAGTCATACTGCTTGTCTTCCTTGGAGGAACTGTTCTCCAGTGATTCTTTGAAAATCTCCTACGGGAAGGGATTGTGACATGTCAGAATCGTAGAGATTATTGAAATTAAGATATAGAATGTAGGTGGAGGGTTTGTTATGATCATAGTGTTTCATGTATTTGTTATTGGCCACAGCGTGCTTTTGGCTGATGGTGCAGATGCCTCCTCGAATCATGCTCTCTGTGAACATGAACATATTTGGATCTTGGAAGAGTTCATGTTCTACTTGACTCGTCTTGAAAAGACCATACCAGAATAGTCCTGGTGAGGGGAAATGCCAGAGTGGATCTAGCTGGTAATGATCTAGACACGTGCGTCTGAAATTTTCGAGGATATCCATGAGTTGAAGTACGTATGTTTTCAAGTACAGATGGTGATAATCTCCGTAAGTGTGACAACCTAGATCATTTCATATCTTGTTTGCGAACTGATACTCTGTCTCTGTGATGTGGGAGAGATTTATGTGAGAATATAAGTCTTCCAGAGCAGGTAAGGAGGTTTTAACGAATTTGGACCACGCATCGATGTACTCGTAGGGATAAACTCCTTTTCGTTGCAGGAGAGGACTAAGATCTCCAAATTCTGTTTCGAGATGCGTGAACTTTGGGCATGTTTGAGAGAGTTCTTCTAACGACGACTCCATAAACTCGATTAAACAAAAGGGACCTATAAAAACTACATGTATTTTTTGAAATTTTTGGGGATGCATTTGATGTGAGTTCCCACTTCAACGAGAAGGGTCTTGACTCGTAGATGTCTGCGTGTTCCGATGATGAAGTGTCCATCATGTCCTCGTAGATCATGAGCGATGACTGTAAGAAAGTCTGGAACTTTGAAGCATAGATTACAATCGGCATGAGCAGCTCCTCTTTAGTGGCCGGGGATATGACAATGATAGCTGACATTTTTATCATGAGGTTGAAAGTAGTCTTCACAGGTGTGGCATTGATGTGCTGCTTTGTGCTGTTTGAGTTCATAGGAGGCGAGTGGAGTGAGGGGTGTTGGATTTTCAAACTTCGTTGATGCGTTTCCATTCAGTGACGAGCAGTTAAAAGAAGCACATGACGCAGTCCTCCCACCGTTGTTGTTGGTACGACGAAGACAAACATTCATCAGCAGAGCAGCAGATTTTATATCCGATCACACAATATCATATGATTATGTTATATTTGAGTCAAAGAATGGATGGGATCTGGCGAAGGTCCTTGTACTTTTTCAAGGATGGCTTCCGAGTCGAAGACGATCTAAAACGTGCGCGTGTATTGATTGTTGTGGTTGTCGAACTGTAATGCTTCCTCACGTGGCATCTGAACGACATGTAGGTTTGACAGTATCACGACGAGAAGTGAGTTTTACAGACTGAGGAAAGCATTGCAAGCAGCGATAACAGAAATAGCCATGAATCTTATGCTGTGTATACTGAGATCGCCATAATCGACTGAAGTCTTCCATGTACACGAAATGGTGATAGCAATACAGTAAATTCGTACAGCACAACATTTGATCTGGGATAGGTCACCGGAGTACTCTGTATTGACTGAGCGATGCTCCTTAGTCGACGAGCGATATCATCACGAAAAATAAACTCTTTTCCTGGATCCACCTGAATTTGCTTTCCATATCCCACAAGATTTTAGTCTATGCCTGCGATGATAGAGATACTATATAACATAGTTTTGTAATTCATGTCTTTAATTGCTTCTTCATTTGCATTCCTTAATTACATAGCACAAAATATTTATTTTATATTATATAGCAACATACCTCTACGTGGTACTAACAAGTGTGTGCGGTTTTCTCGGGCACTAGGGAAAAGTGCAACAAGTCTTGTGCGAGAGAGTACTGCGCGTAGCATTATGCTTTGATTAAGCGTGGAAGTCCAAGGATTACACAATCTCTGGGATGTCATGAAGGAATTCATGGTCAGCTCCAAGTGTGTCAGCGCTGCTGTGGACGAAACATCCGATGGATTAAATATTAATGCGAAAAAACCAAAACGACCCAGACATCCAAAAACCATTCTGAGTTGTTGAACGAGTTTCTGGCTAAGATTAAGCATGACACAGTGGAAAGTGCATCCCGTGTTTACTCGTTACGAGGATAATACGGAAGGAGAGGTAAGTAGAGTATGAACTAAAATCAGTCACGTGGTGAGATTTAGCACGACGGCTTATTTCATCGTTCACATGTTCATCCATGGAGTGAGGGCTACGATATAATATCATCGCTTTGTGTTTGAAGCACATCGATGAGAGGTTTCTATCGGCTATTCCGTTTTTCATTCCAACGGAGACAAGTCAGATAATCGGGTGTGCAATTTAGATATAAGACCTGACGGATAGCAAACTTTTTTTTTCAAAATCCATGCTTTCACTCCTTGTGCATGTTATTATACTGATCTGTACAGCAGCTCAATGAGTTCTTCTCGATGCATGCAAGAGATACAATGCTTGCACATGAGCTCTTTACCGTACGAGATGGTAAGCGTGCCACTGTGGTGGAGTTTTTCCTGCTGAGCCTCTGTGAGTAATACGAGATCGTGCCCTGTGCCAACCACTTTCGTTAGAGTGAGATCTACGCTGATATCGATGCTGGGATACAACGCGTTGACGATGGCCTCCTCGATATCTTTCCGATTTTCTATAATGGTTTAGGTCAAATACCGCGTATCATCCACATGGCGTTTGACCTCCTCCAAGGCATTCTAGACTAAGATAATTTTAAAATTTTCTTCAACGTGTTTTCGCTCAGACATCGCATGCAGCGCTGCCTAATCAGATGCTCGTTGTAGTAGATTTTCACAACGCCATCTCTGGATAAATCTTACCGTTGCTCTCGCGTCAATAAGGCCTGGCCGCGCTCTGATACTTGTGCTTTCGTCAACGTCAGTTCGATGTTCACAGCCACGTGATTTCGTAAGACTTTGGCAATGGCTTCGTGGAGCGTTTCGGGGTGATGAAAAATCACATCGATCACAAAGACCTCTTAGTCGGATATTCTCTTTATATTTTTGATAGTATATTTTTTCAAATCGGCTAAGAGTCGTACATTGATTTTTCACCATGTCTACAATGAGATTCCCCATGGTTCTAATTTCGCTAATCAGCAACGTCATATCGAAAGTCGCTCCTCTCAGATACCAACGAATTTCACTGAGCATTTTCTGAAAGGTCAGCATAGCCTGTTTGGTACTTTTTTGTCCTTCGATCTTGGCTAGAGACGTTTCATCAGTGACTGCATAGTTAGTCCAGCTCCGGATAAAATCAACATCACCGGATTAGCTAGTGCACCTGTGGAAATCACGCCCGTAGTAGTTATGATCAGCGGATTCATCGAAATGACTCTCAAGATGCGCTTGTAACGTCGGTACGCGTGTTTGTAGACGTAGACTCTCCGGTGGTAATAGCGATAATACGCTAATAGCTTGTGACGTTGCTCTATAGGTAAGTTTTCGTCGATAATGTTAAAGTCGATGATCATTCTGTGTCGACTAAACTCTGCAGCAGCAGTGCAAGTTGTGTATGTACTCCTTTAAGAATCTGAGGTGCAAATACATTTCATCAGAGGATATATGTTTAAACCCTGTGTGATTTTGGTCAGTTGATTTAATTTCACGAGATCCGACAGCGTCTCAGCAATCACTGTCAAATTCACACGGTCCAGATATTGTTGTGATTCTATGACGTGTAACTCCTTGTCCGCTATTTTTCAGTGATATCGGTACATATAATAGTACACCAGAGCGATTTTTGCCACGTTAAGATGGACTTTTTCAAAGTCTTTGATTGCTTGAAATATAAAATCTCTGTCTCTGTGAACCATGGACTCCAGTGGTTCCTTCGATTATTTTGTCGATTGTTGATCTTAACCGGCAGTTCCGAGAGGCCTTTGTGACAGAAACAAAGTATCCTCGTGGAAGATCACTTACTTTTTTAGAAACAGAACTCAGCTTCTGCTCTATTTTCTCTAGTTGAACATTTTCTAGATACGCGTAGGGAGCCACAGCCACATTGAGTTCTATTTTCCCATACAAGCAAAAGATGATCACGTTAAAAAGCGCTTCCATAGCCTAAATGTTTTAAAACAAAGGTGCCTCATCGCTAGCGATTTCGCCGCTACGGTCGTCGAGCGCCATCACCGCCATGATCGTCTCCACGTCCACGTACTCCAGTCCGACTTGCTGAAAACTTACGTTTGTTGATAGACCCAAGCAGGGCTCGATATCCTCGAAAATGTTTTTCCTGGAGACCACCTTGTCCATGCAGCCGTGATCATTTTTATGAGCCTCGTCATCTTTCTTTCGACCACCAAATCGTCTTCGTTTGAAGTACGATGTTTTCACGATAATTTCCACGAGGTGTTGATATAATTCGTTAATAATGCTATGGACAAGACTCTCGATGGTTTTAACTAACGGTGCTGCCTCTCGATTGTTACAAAATTTAAAGACCATCCAGTAGCGATCGATGGACTGTCGGAGAGGCCCACTACCGCATTTGACCCACTGACAGATTTAATCGTTCGGACTCGTCCTCTTTCCATCACTCGTAGGCCTCTTCCGGAGAGACTTTACCCGCCTGCCTGACTGCGTATAACGCTCCGTGTACTCACGTCTTCTGCTTCAGCACATGCTGGTCACTGGATGCATAAGAGGCCTCTTGTCTATACGTATCGTCAAACAACAACTGGTACAACTCCATGGCGATGCCCTAGATTTCTGCCATGCTCTATATGAAATCCTCCAGAGTGAAAATCTGAAAATAACTCAAGCCACGATTGTGTGGTTCTGCTGTGAGTGTCGTGAATGAATTTAAACGTGGAATATTCATGTACGTACTTGAGGCCACAATGACAATTTCGAGCATGATAGATCCTATCGTGGCTGCACAGGTGTATAGGGCATCCGAAATATTATTAAGTTTGACACCGTCGAGTCCCCACGGGAGAATTCTTTCGCTGACACTATTTCGTCCTCTGACCCTAAATTTCCATATCGCCACGGCTTCAGTCAGTTGTACCTACAGAAAACATGAAAAGTGACTCCGTTGGTCGCCCACTCGTTTCCAACTGCAGGAGCTGCCACAAAATCTGTTGAAAATACCAGATAGGCTCGGAAGGATGCCGAGTATTCGGATGACGCTGAAATTATGATGCCACTGCGATTAGCCGTGTGTTCAGAGGGAATGGTCACGTATCCCACTCTGTATCTGACACGACGCGTATCCACATCGATGTTTTGTGGCAACATTGTTGTTGGCCGTAGGTGTATAATCCGTTACCACCAGTTTAGCACCCGCCACCATAGTGAGCATTCTTCTGAGTGTTCCACCTGTTTTGGATAATTTCCTGCCTCCAAAGGGGCTGAGTTAAAAGTACGAGATTGCTTGGGTATTATCCGTGATCGACCAGTAAATAAGAACTCGGTATAATTTTTTACCTTGCATAGACGTAATCATGTACAGGCTAAATTGAGTATCGTTAATATCAAATAGCCAGTAGCAGTTCACGTTGTGCACACGAAGTCCTTCCACGGTCTGAATCACGATGGACGTGTAATTTTCTTCCAGCTTCTCTGTCGATCCAGATGGAGCGGCCAATCCTTCCAAAGTAGCTTTGGTGCTGAGTCCAGTACTGACTCCCATACTTCTTGAATTCTGAAACGTTGTTCCAGAAGCTGGTGTGGACATTGTGAGATTGCTTGTGTTTTGCCCTGCAACGGATAACGCTCCAGTCACAGCGACATTCCATTTTATCGTATTTCTCAGCCAGTGATACATCAAGAACGGAGGCTCTCACGGGTTCAGAAGTTCCTGGCATAGCTGAAGGAAGCCCATACAAAATCAGGCCACCCATATTGAGATTTTCCGTCATGACACTATGCGTCAACGACAACTTTGTCTGAGCCAATCTGTTCACCTGAGAATATCGCGCGGCATTGGCGCCCGGAGGTGGATTACACAGCCTTTTGGGTTGGTAAGACTGTGACCGCTCATGTTAAGACGACCCGTAATGCCTTCTCCAGAGCGACTGACTTTATCCTCATTATTAGTTGAATTTCCAGAGCATATCGATGCCCCAAAGGACATTTGAATATAAACCATGAACACCAGTAACATCAACACAAAGAAACACGCACCAGAGCATTATATGATTGTGGTCCTCAGCTGATCAAAAAAGCAGCACAACGTCTGGGATCCTAAGAAAAAGCTCATGGGATAGTGTTGCCAGTGCCACAAGAGGAGGATTATCTGTCAACGACAAGTAGTCGTATTGCTTTCGGGTTGATTCAGAGGGATGAGTAAGGGTCAGTGAGGTATCTGAAGAAGATATCAAAATCAAAAGAATCTGTTTTCGATGATACAAAAAATTCTTACTCGTGAAGATATTGACATGGTACGTAAAATGCCAGAGCTGGAGAAACAGGGTAAGCTTGAAAACTCGGACGTGATAAAGCATCAGCAGGAGAACTAACAATAGAAGACTACACAAGGACTCCGTCGTGCAGGCATCGTCCGCTACTTTCACACTCCAACCGAGATCGGCTTACCTCTCAAGTTACTGATCGCCTCCAAACAAGCGGGCATAATTTGTGTAGACATCGATAACGGACTGGTCGAACTCCTCAATCATCTTCTGGATCAAAAACTCGTCACCTTCTATCAGTATCGCATTTTGTACGAGGACATGATATAGACGACGTGGACGATACTACGCTGTTGTTTGACTCCAAGTCGGTCACGTCCACAGTGAGGTTTAATCCTCTCTTGGAACTGGACCAACAATTGTTGTAGGAAATCGCCTTGATTCCAGCTGAAATCTGCAGAAGCTTCTTCAATGGCACTGTCAACAACAATCGATTATCGTACGTCATCGCTCTTCAACAAAAAACTATCACGATCTCTCCAGGAGAATATAACATCACCAACATTGTCACGGAAATCTCCAGACTGATCACCGCCAACGGAGACTTCTCGGCCAACATTAAAATCGAACCCAATTACTCTACGTTACGTACTCGTATCACCTTCGCAGAAAATTACGCTGTACGATTTGACCACAAACTTCATCGGATCTCTCCTAGGATTTAGCGCTGCGACAACTCTGACTCAAAACGGAGTGTACGAGGGAAAAAATCTACCTGTCAATATCACCGATGTCAACAGCCTTCTCATCAATAGCTCGATCACTCAGGGATCCCAATCTTCAGTCGACTCAGCCGCCAACGTGATTTATTCCACGTCCATTTACATTCCTCCAGGCTCGATCATGCCAATCGTCCAAATCCCTTCATTCACTTTCTCATCACAAACACGTACTCGATCTCGGAAATCACCATGTAACTGATCAATCAGTCTGGAAATGCCGTCAATAACAACAACGAAAGAATTATCAATTATTTGCATGTACGTCGCAAAAACTTGTTCGCAGATGAAATAAAGATACGATGAGACCATCACGCATATACCGACGTAAAATCGTCGATGGGTTTTATACACCCTCTTTTCTTCCGTACGAGCAGCCATTCCAGGTATTTCCGTTAAAGCTAAACCCATTGTTCTCAAGGCAGCCGAAGCGGGCACCACGGGAGTTGCCTCAGCAGGACGAACGGCGGTAGGAATTTTACAAGACCTTGATAAAAAGATACAAGGTACACCAGCACCATCCTTGGGTGCCATCATGTCGGGGTATGGCTTAAAATGATGATAATAAATTTGTTATCACACTTTCATAGCATAGCATCACGTATTTGAGATTCACTCCCGATTATCTTCTCCTCAACGACGATGCTGCCGTGGAAGATTCCACCACCGAATGCGAAGATGAGGAGTATCATGACACTAACACCATCAATCTCAACGCGAGCACCCATCAAAAAATAGAGACGCGTGACAATTATGTGTACCTGCTTCCCCATAAAGTCTTTCTGCAATCCGCGGAAAAAATAAAAACTAATGCCGTCCCACCAGCGGACTATGCAGCCAATGCGCAAATCACGCTCCAAAATAACGGATGGTCGTTATTCAAGTCGGCTTAATGTCAACTGAACAATCAGACTGTCGAAGAAATCATTGGCTCTTTACCTCAAGCCAGTAAAATCCTAAACTGGATCATGTACAGCGATGATTACATGCGATCGTGCGCCACCAACATGTGATGGTTCAGAGATACTAACACAAGTGCGGTGGTGAGTAACGAAATTGCTGCCGTTACGAATATAATTCCTGAGGCAACTTTGCGCAATGATGGCCAAGTGATAGCACATATTTTCAGAACCAATTTCTCTCTCGCAAGTACTTCTACCTACAACGTGGGATTTTCTCCTCGACGTGCTCTGACGGATACTAGCCACGAGATCTGCATATTTCTTCTTCTCAGCAGCATCTTCGGTGTATGTCGAGATAACCGTACCATCTTCAGAGGCGTCAAAACACACGCTGGTGCTGGAAAGAGACTCATCCGCCCAATACATGCACAGATTAGCAGCTCTTGCCGATGACGTTGTTAACGATGTGGATACCAAACAATCACATTCTCCAATGCGCACATACTCGAATTGAAAAGACGCTGGCTAGATTCGCCAAAACACTATGCATTCAGCTCTTTACGGTGGCTAAGGACACCTCGTGGAGAGTCGCCACCAATCCAGACAAAGAACATCAAAGACACGTCTTCGTCTCCTTTCAGCTTGCAGAGCAGCGTAACGCTCTTCAACCACAAACTCAAAACAAGCTCATATTTAATAACGTAGGTCTATCTCCCATTCACGTCCGAATCAACTCCAGACAATACTTAGAGCAAGAACTTCGGTGTAGGAACTAGACATTATTATCGCGTTTACATGATACTGTTAGAAACCATGCAGAAGTATCAAGACGTCGACACAGGGACGCAGATCTCGTTTGAAGATTTTGCTAACTTGTATCCCATCTTTTACTTCGATGTCCCTAAACATACCGAGCGTCTTAAAGACTCTGATGCCGACATCGAAATCCGATGGACGGTGGCTCCAGGAGTGGATTATCTCTGTTACGCTCCAGTCACCTCAGTGCACTCGATGTCCCCAGTGGAAAAATCAATATCATTGCATAGATATGTCTAGGAAAATGACAACTCTAAGACAACGAGACGAAGGCATCATTTCCCAGCCACCGTTCCATTCATCAAAACTATGGGTTCCAAGTTATTCACTAACATCCTATGGCCTTAAGGACTAGCTGAAGCCAAGAGGCCATCACCGGAGCTTCTCAAAAAGCAGTCATGGGCCATGTCAAGCAAAACTGACAAAAGCGTGCCATCACCCATCGTGGCTATCGAAAAAATAATAGCATTTCATATAGGGTCATCAGGTCATACGTTCCAGTCGAAGCCAACTTGTCTCCCCAGCTGTAGAAATATATCGCTGTGGTTATCTTATATATCTTAAATAATATCCATCATGGACTCGTGGTACCTCAAGTGTAAAGCCAAGACGGAGAATGCCAACCCCGTCCAGGTGGTCACCAAATATAAACGCCTCATGATCCAATCCAGATGTGCTGTGTGCGGATCTACACAAATCACATTTCATCTAACAAAATGTATACAACATGCATCATTGTATATATTGCGAGCTCAATACGAGCTGCAAAGACCTTCGAATGGAAAGAAATATGTGCGTGGGAGATTGTAAAGTATGCGGACATAGACAAATTCTCGGGGGAGTTATGGATGTTCATGCTCTCATCGGAAAACTTCCCAGACCTAGAGGTGCATGGAAATTGCCAGAACATATATATACAGGGCCATGGAATCCCTAAGAACAACAACTGGATGAACACGATCAGCCACTTCCAGGTCAGGAACCATACAACGATGTCGATGCTTTTGGAATGCGTCACGATATCTGCTACAGAGATCATCCCGATGATAAAGCGTCATACTGAGAGACTTAAAGGAATTCAGGCCTAAAAATTTCACAGAATGTGCAGACCGAGCTCTCGTACAAGACATCATTGGCACTAAACATAAGCTGGGCATCTGTCTCACAGATGAGCTGCATAAACCCGCACGTACGCATTTTCCACAACGCAGAGTCATCTCTGTAGACGTAGACGATACATGGTCAGCAGATCTCGTCGATATGAGTGATTAGAGCGCCTACTACTATCGTTTCCACTAACTCATGACGGTTATTGACTTCTTCAGTAAATAAGAAAGGGTCATTCCACTTAAAAACAAAAAGGAACTTTCATCGTAGAAGCACTGGATAGTCTCACGCGAAAACCCAATAAACTCTGGGCAGATCATGGAAGTGAATTTTACAATAAAACCGACTCAGACTGGCTTCAAAAACATAACATCACTCTGTACAGCACTCGTAATCCTTTCTATGCCTCTGTCATGCAACAATTTAACCGAATTCTAAAAAGTCGCATGTGTAAAGATTTTTACCAGCGATAATGCTAACCGACACTTAGATTTCCTGCCAGATCTCGTCGACCACTACAATCAGACTTGGTATCGAAGCATTCGAATGACCCGCCGCAGAAGCCTCCTCCAAAGATCAAAACAGCAGGTCTCAGAGGCCTTATTTTTAGATCGAAATTTAAAGTAGGGATCGCGTCAGAATCAGCAGACAAAAATTCACCTTCTAAAAAGGATAACTCCCACCTGGACGGAAGAAGTCTTTGTAGTCGATACCGTTCAAAAAACCATTACCATTACCTACACCCTCCATGATTCCTCAGGGGAACCCATCCAAGGGTCTTTTTACGAACATGAATTACAAAAGACAAACCAGGACATCTCAGTTGAAAAAGTCATCTCTACCAAAGGGAAAAAACCACTCGTCAAGTGGTTTGGCTATTCTGAACACTTCAACTCGTGGATTTCCACTGCTTCTCTGACTTCGATACCGCCTCCAAAATAATCTTATCGTCCTCCTCCATCAAGCTCCAAAGCATGCTCGTGAAATCCCATCTTCTCCAAGATACGCTTAAACACATACTCAAATTTTATGAATTTAGCACAATGCACTAACTGCATTCGAGTCACCTTATTCAACCAGGAATAAAATTAATTTCGCTGAGGCTCTGACAAATGAAAACGGTTCAACTGTTGATTTTAGCGCTGGACTGGATGCTGGTGACTATGACTACGCTTCACTCACTCCTCCTCTTCCTCTTCTTCATTTTCTTCACAATAGATCATCTCAGGCACATAACTCGAATCCTTATTCGCGTACGCTATCAACTCCTTCGCACGCTTCAACCATTCTTGAGACTCCTCCCCACTTAATTCAAGCTCTGGATCAGAGCTCTTCTCACTCTAACCCAACTTATCTACACTCCAGGGATAAAATGGAAGAGACATCATTATGTTACAAACACTTCTCTAATACATTGAACTAGAACCCCCATACCACAGTTCAGTGGAAACATTCCTTCATCACGCAGTTATGAAAGTAAGCCAGAACCCCCGTAATCCAGTTCCACGGAAGGTCTCACTCTAAAGACCACGTAGGTGAGCAAAAATAAACTTCGATCACAGGTGAGCTAGAACCCCCATAACACAGTAATAGAGTTCTATTAGGGATCACACTCACCTAGACTACGCAGGTGAGCCTGAACCCCCATTTTCTTCTATAGTGAGCACTTTTTTGAAGGCATCAGGAACAAGTAAGCCAGAAACCCCATTCTCCGACAGTAGAGTTCTATGGAAGCTCTTCTGACCACTCCTTCATCACGCAGTGATGAAAGTGAGCAGGTGTAGTGTTAAATTTTGACCCTCGTTGAATTCTGACCCTCCGGGTCTGCTTTTAACGTTGAAAGTTGACCCAGGGTCAGTTCTTAACGTTGAATTTTGATTTTCACAGTCGTTGAAAACTGATCGCAGCGTTGAATTTTGATCAGATTTCCGGGTCATTTTTAACGGATATTGTTTTAAGTTATGCATACATGGGTTTATGAATCATCAATAAGGAAATGCTTAGTATGTATAAAATCAACAAAAGCAATGCAATGCAGTACATGTAGTAATGAAATTATGAATATAATTATCTTCCATATTTGAAATGGATATAATGTAATTTTGTTTGTACTTCGCCTGCTGCGTTCCATCAAACAATCAATGACCCTCTTCGAGCCTTAACCAAACAAAATCAACCGTGGGAATGGAGTGAAAAACGATAAAGCGTTTGAAAAACTCAAACAGAATTTAATAAAATAACGCAATAATAGCGTAATTCGATCCTAATAAGGAAACGCAATTACTTGTACATGCAATTCCTGTCGGTCTAGGTACATTATTAACTAATAATGGAAAGATTATTGCCTACGCCTGTAGAACACTTTCAGATGTAGACCAACATTTAAAGAAAGACATTAGAGTAGTATAGTGGGACGATAGGGCGATAATGGGAATTAGTATTACAAACCACCCTGGGACGATATGGCTACAAGATTTATAGCGACTATGGGAATTAGCATTACAAACCACCCTGGGACGATATGGCGACAAGAGTTATAGCGACAATGGGAATTACCATTACAAGGTCCCGTGGGACGATATAGCGACAAGTACTTTGAAGTACGACCTGGGCCTGTATAGCGTCAAGGGAAAATTAACATAGGAATATATCATGGGCCTGCCTAACGTGAAGGGGAAATAAACATGGGAATATATCGTGGAATATAAACACTGATACCACATTTAAAAAATATTTTTTTTTGGAGGGTTAGGCATGAAAGTCATTTGGTTCTTCTGCTTTTTCTTCTTCTACTTTCTCCATTTCTTTATCCATCTCCTAAATTTTCCCAATATTCCTTTCTTTTTGTGTTCCAACTCAGGAATCCAGTCTGGATGACCTATCGCTCTACATTTCTCCTGGACATTCATCCAGTTTTTGTTCATTCTCTCAAATGCTTCTTTTTTCTTTCTGTTCTCTTGTTCTTTCCTATCTTTTGCCCATGTGTCTTTAACGTTCTTGACTTCTTCTTCCAAGACCCTTTTCATAATTTCTTCTGCATTTTTGGACTTGGCCCCGTCCCGTTTTGACAAAAGCCCACCCTGTCAAATTGAAGATATCATCAAAAAAACACCTGACTTTGATAACAATTTCAAGAGACTGCTTCAATGTTCCGACTCTTACATATTCAGGCGAGATGAAACCTCTCAACTTCTTTACCTCTTCTTCTATCATCCCTTCAATGTTCTCCCTGGCTATTTTCAGATTGTTTGCAAAGTCCAAGCTGCGTGGAAACTTCCATTCTCTTTCAAGTCTTTCCACTACATACTCCGGATCTATCATCCAATACCAACTCTCCTTCAACTGGTTAAACAAGTCAGATACTGTACCATCTTCTTTTCGCTTATTCCGTAGAATGGCGAGAATGACGGGCCCTTTTTACATTTATATATAAAGCACGGACGTGAAGGAAAACATCCCCTACTTTTGTCTTCTCATATTATCTACTATTTAGACAAAGGTAATGAGACAAAAAACTAACCACATTATATACTATCCACACACGCAGAGATGCCAAATCAAACCCCAAAATCTACCATCCACACACGCCAAGAAGCAGAAACAAACCCACCATTTACTATCCACACACGCAGAGATGCCAAATCAAACCCCAAAATCTACCATCCACACACGCCAAGAAGCAGAAACAAACCCACCATTTACTATCCACACACGCAGAGATGCCAAATCAAACCCCAAAATTTACCATCCACACACGGGAGAAGCTAACAACATAACCACAATCTACTATCCACACACGCTGAGAAGCAGAAACATAACCATAATATATTGTCCACACACGCTGAGAATCCAAATCAAGCCCAAAATTTACCATTCACACACGTCAAGAAGCAGAAACAAACACACCATTTACTATCCACACACAGAGAGATGCCAAATTAAACACAAAATCTACTATCCATACACGCGGAGAAGTCAAATCAAACCCAAACCATACTATCCACACACGGGGAGAAGCCAAATTAAACCCTAACTATACTACTCACACACACCGGGAAGCAAAAACAAAACCCAATTATTCTATTAACACAAAAGAAAAGTTAAACAACCACACACTCTACTATCCACACAAACCTACGTGAGCGCTTACAAACCCCAATAATCTACTATCCACACACGGAGAAGCAGAAACATAACCATAATATACTATCCACACACGCTGAGAAGCCAAAACATAACCACAATCTACTATCCACACACGCCGAAAGCCAAAACATAACCACAATCTACTATCCAAACACGAGAAGAAGGCAAATCAAACCCAAAATTTACCATTCACACACGTCAAGAAGCAGAAACAAACCCACCATTTACTATCCACACACGCAGAGATGCCAAATCAAACCATACAATCTACCATCAACACACGCCAAGAAGCAGACATAAACCCAATATTTACTACCCACACACGCAGAGATGCCAAATCAAACCCCAAAATCTACCATCCACACACGGGGGAAGCTAAAAACATAACCACAATTTACTATCCACACACGGAAAAGCAGAAACATAACCATAATATACTATCCATACACGTGAAGGTTTAAAAAACCATACTCTCTACTATCTACACAAACGTACTTCAGCGCTTACAAAACCCAATAATCTATCATCCACACAAACGTACGTGAGCGCTTACAAACCCATAAACACACACACACACACGCACACACAAACACAATTACACCAGGAAAGGAGGGAGTATTTATATAAACACTACTCCACATTCTCACATTGGCAAATTGAATAGTGTTTCTTTTCTAGAATTTTTGGTTAGCCTTGAAAAGGGCTGTTTTTTAGAACTCCACATACACCTGTTAGTGATGGCACCTTCCAGTTCTTGCTCCACAAACACATCTTCTGCTCCAGTAATTATCCCAGTTGATTGTAGTAGATGGGAGTGCAGAGGCTTGATGATTAGCCTCAGCACCCCAATCTTCTGTCTCTGGGATAATATAAACTTCCCTCTCTCTTCTTCTATGTCGCAGTCTAGGATGTTGTGGCCTCCTTATTTCTTCTTCCCAGCTTTCAGTTGGGCGAACCACAGGTAATTGTACTACTGGAGGAAGAGTCTGTGGCTGTGGTTGAGATTATGCTCAGAGAGCCGATTCCAGTCTTGTCGGTTCATGCTAAATGTGATATTTTGTGATCAAAGGTCCAATAGACTATATATTTGGTTTCCGCTCCATATCACCCTTACATGTTGAGGGATTTTGAACAAATAGCACATAATACTAGTTTAAATGTAGCAAAAACTTAAGAGATTTTGCTTGTTTTTTGGAAACTTGATTGCTCCCAACTATTCAATTGTATTCGTCAGAATTTAAAAGATTAATGGAATGTTCGCTACCCAAGCACAATATAATTTAATTCCAAGTGAAGGATGTCATTTTTGGAAATCTTTTAATACAGATAAATCGTGTTAAATTAGCGATATTTTACGGCCGCGGGTTTTACGTTTTTTTTGTAATAAAATTAAGGAAGGTATTTTTAAAATTTAAATATATATATATTGTTTACATTTGGTCTAAACGTAAACATTGTCAATTGATCTCTGCTTCTCTGTATTGTCGGCCGATAGTTACATGATAACCGTTATAAACATTGGTGTATTTATAGGGAGATAAGTTCTATCCATGTATATTGATAACAGTTGAAATGATTTGCATTAAAATGCATGCCATTGTAAGTTTTTAAAAATCTTGTCTATCAAGAAAGGGTCATTGGTTCTATTCCCAATCGATATGATTTTTTAATAAAAAAATATAATGCATAATACATGCCGATGCATCTCTGAGATTTTTATTTGATGTAATATCATGACAAAACAGTTAGCATTATCGATTTTAAGAGTACCGGTGTGCAATTTTAAGATCGTATCAAAATGTCTTAAATGCACGTATATATAAACCGCAAGCGAAGGCGCGGTCACTTCAGAAACATACACGGCATATTAGGTCTAACAAGAGTTCCATCGCCACGCCTTTTTTGTCGTATCGCTTGAATATTATTTTGTACTTTAAAATGCAGAATGTTTATGAAAATAAAATAATATGCATTTCCCAAAAATAATTTCAAAAATACATTATAAACTAGAAAACGTTAGAACAAATTGCATATCAATACTTCAAAATTCAATTTGAAATAAATTAATAAAAGAGTGCCCTCAATGGGATTCGAACGCTAATACACACACACACACACACACACACATATATATATATATATATATATATATATATATATATATATATATATATATATATATATATATATATATATATATATATATATATATATAACCTGCATTTTCATTTAATAAAATCCTAATTTTACCCTATCTGCCTACAGTAACAAATCGACAAAGTCGTTCATTAGTATGCATCTTTAAACCGACTGTAGAAGGTTTATTCATTATTCACGGGTTCTTATTTACTGTTATAATTATCCTCAGGGACGTAGCTAGTATATGATTGATGATTAGGCATGTTGAACGGCGATGCCTCGAACTGCTAGAGGATTGGGGTGTGTGTGGGTACGGGGCAACATTGTTACAATCTAGAGGCTCTGAGATAGCATTTCATGCATCTTGTTGAGACTTTCTGAACCTTGGTACTGTTTTAATACTGTAAAAATAAAAAGAAAACATCAAATTCTTATGAACAGACTCAATAAAATCAAGTTTGCTACTATCTTGTTCGTGTTTTTGCTTCTAATGAATCCTCTTTTCCGTATGTATTGTATTATATAAACATAGATTTCATATCGGTTTCGTGAGTGAAACTTAAACCATTGAAAAAATTGTCAAAATTCTGTGTAGGCAGCTGCCTTGTAGGCAGCTACGCTCCTGATCATCGCTAATATACTATTCAGTTGTTTACCTGCCCTGTTGAACCTTGCGACTTTACCGAAGTGAAACATAGTCATTCATTTATCAGTTTGTCTAATTTGTCCAAAGCAAAGTTCAGCTATTTTGAAAATGTTCCGCATTTTGGGACATTTTAAAAAAAAGTATAACGGAGAGAATTACGATAGTGACAGATTAAGAACATTCTATTGCACACAATTGTTTCCTTAAAAGAAAAAAAAAATTAAGAAAGACACAGCTCAGTGAGTAATAAGTTGATTTCACTTTAGAAGTGGTTCAAAAATCAACGTTGAGTTTTGATAACAGAACATTTTACCCTAAGGTTATAATTTCACCTGAACGGGTCGTTATTTAACAGGACATTAAAAAGGGTCAATTTTTAACGTGAAATTTTGATCACGTTGAAAAATTACCGACCGGGTCAGAATTCAACGAGGGTCAAAATGTGATACTACATCTGGGTCGTTATTTAACAGGACATTTAAAAAAGGGTCAGATTTTAACGTGAAATTTTGATCACGGTCGTTGAAAAATGACCCGGCGGGTCAGAATTCAACGAGGGTCAAAATTTAACACTACACCGGAACCACCATTTTTCTCAACTGCTACCCGTATCCATAGTTGTACAACCACTGAAGACTTTTTAATGTTGTTTATTTTGTCTTGGTGGGATTTTTCTGAATTGATCCTGGTATAAATGTTTCTGTTGCTGAATCACATAACAGATACCAGAAAGAGGCTTAATAAATTTTGCGGCAAATGACATAATATACCACGATCAACGAACTACAACTAAATCATAGTCTTCTCTTGCCATTGGAATCCTGATCTCATGTACATTTTTCCTTCATGCTATTTTGGAATTTTTTTCTTTCTATTTTAGCAGCGAACATTCAAAATCCTGTCGCGCAAGAATATTCTTCCTTGTTTGAATCATTACTTTCATCGTCGGAGAAATTCTACAAGTCCTTACACCGAGTGAATTTCTATAATGAAATATCAGAGACATGTTGAAATTAAGTAGTTGAAAGAAAGAAACAAGTATTTGTTCACATATGTGAAGAAATATGTAACAAATATAAAAAGCACTACAGCCAACACAAAACCAAAGAAAAAAACAAAAACAAAAATAGAACAAAACAACAGTAACGAGGAACCCGATCTTTGAAAGCTGTTCCCTCGAAATTCTGTTTGCGATAGATTTCTTCAAATCACTGGGAATTTTGGCAACTTGGCTTCGAGACCAAATAGTATCCCAGTTATGTCTTTAAAATTTGTATCGACGAAAATTTAAATCTAAGTTACTTTGACGGCTCTGTGTTTTTGCGTACAGAGATAGAATATATATATATATATATATATATATATATATATATATATATATATATATATATATATATATATATATATATATATATATATATATATATATATCATTTAGTTCACTGCCATCTCACCTCTGTCTGCGGCGGTTCGAGTCTAAGATTCAGCCAATGTGGGTATGTGAGAAAGCTTGCCAGTAGCTTCTCGAGGGTCGGTGGTTCTTTCCGGGGTTTTCCCGGGTTCTTCCTCCACCATTAATACTGGCCGCCATGTATAGCCTATCGTGTGCTGAAAAATGGCGTTAAACCCAACAACAACAACAACAATATATCATTTAGTTAAATGTACTGAATGTATTAGTTTGTATTGACGTTTGAATGAACGTTTCCTTATCACTGTAATGTTATCCGCCTGATCAAGCGTTTGCAAGTTAGTTGAATTTGCCCCTTGTTTCACTATATATATGGGTGGATTGAGACTTTCCCTGACATTCCATGTAATGTCGCTAGGGAAAGAGACATCTAAATCACAAAGAAATATTTTCAAAAGTACCTGGGGCCATTCCAATGCTAGTGTTCTGATTCTTTACTTTAATAATAATGCCGAGCTTACTAAGTTACTTGACCTAAGTTCTACTGTTCTTCAGAATAAACGATTTAAGCATTATTATGTGTCAACATAGTTATTTGTGTTGTCTTCAGAACTTTTAACTAAACCGACAGCAAATGAAGAACTACTACTGCTACTAATACTAACATTATTTCTACTACCACTCTAACTAATCCTATTACTACTTCTACTACTACTACTGATTTTCTTCTACAACAATAATAGAAACAAAGCTTACTACTAGTACTACTAATTTATAAATATCTTGTTCCAGCTCCGGATGAATTTTTGTTGTTCTCGGAGGGCATAGAGATAAGGATGATTGGCCGTGGACGGACACCTGATAATTCTGTTTATACGATAGTAAAATCTACTGATGGAGATATAGAAAGCTTTGCCTTCCAGTGGCCACATGTATATTTCATTGCTCGTGATGCAAGGTAAAATTTGTTACCGAGGTTTCATACGAAGAAAACTCATTGTTATGCATGAATGGCTTCAGGGCTGGATAAACATCTTAGATAATAGGGCTATAACCATGGGCTCTCATATTTTGTAGGCCCACCTTTAACCCCTAAATTCCATATTGAATTAACCCTAAACCCGGACCATGACCTTAAACCTTTAGCCTTAATCCGGCCCTGAATATTGCAATCTTGTTGAAAGAATGGCATTAGAACACATTTGTCTAAGAGACAGCCATTAAACTATACATGTTCTTGTAGTACAAGATGCCACAGTCTGGACAATATGCATACAAGCACACTAGATACTTGGACGGGTGGACAAGCGCATGGACTGTCGATGTTTAAGTTGTTGAAAGACATCGAAATCAACCGATTATAGAGTCAGTATAACTCCCTTGGTGAAATTTGAGAGAGAGAGAGACAGAGACAGAGAGAAAAGAAGAAGATGATGATGAGTAATTTTACCAAGTTTAAAATTATTTTCTAATCAGCGTGTAGATTGAAACAAATTATCTCAAAACACTACATAAAAACTACATAAAATCGCAAAGCCCTGCATAAAAACGCAAAACACTACATAAAAGCGCAAAACTGCATACAAATGCAAAACACTACATAAAAACTCATAACTACATGAAAACGCAAAACTATATAAAAACGCAAAACACAGCATAACAACGCAAAACAACGCAATTCTGCATAAAAAAGCAAAACTACATAAAAACGCAAAAAGCTACATAAAAACGCAAAACACTACATAGAAACGCAAATACGCTTCTTGTACTTTTGAGAAATTGGCGAACTCGCTGTCTGTTAAACATTTTTGTAGATAATGGTTACTTTATAATCAGGTGGTAGATATCAGATTTTATAATTCCGTTATAGTTAGTGAACATTCGATGCTTTAAACTTTTCATTTCTTGGCAAACAAGGATAGTCTGTATAAATGAAATCAACAGCATTGCCTTGATCAGTGTCTCACCATCCTATTGATAACGCCTTTTCAACGGGAACATTTTGAACTGAGACCTGATGGTGTCTAGTACCATAGCAATTAGCCAAGCATTCGCAATACTTTTTGGTGAAATACACATATTTCGAATTTCTTTCTTGATCTTTTATGCAAGTCACTTTATCTTCTTTTTAAAATCTGAGATAAAACTATATTCGTGTTTTGTAAATCACGTTAGATCCCACTGCCAAAAAGTGCAAATCCCGGATTAACAATAATTGCATGATAATTGAACCAGGTTATATTACATATGCATACAGACGTGTATATATAATTGTATTTGTCAAACTTGAGTGTTGTTTTTTTAATCGCATTGACAAGTTTCACTAAAAATTTCAGCGTCCAGTATGTTCAAACATGAGTGACAATTGAGAAAATTCTGCTATGGGCCTTGAGCCGCGTTTGCTTACTACTGCAAACAAAGTTTGTGCAGAAATAATTAGAAATGTGTACAGAATAATGAAAAAGTGTTGTAATGGCCTGAAAATCTAATCAGACTACACGAAATTCGTATTAAACTTCATTTGTCTTCCTCATCAGGTTTTTGAATAATGTCCTAAAAAAATCTTCAGATGTCAAGCAAGTTAAAACAAATTTTTACAAAATTGAAAAGCTCATGTAATGGTCTAAGGCTCTATTCAGATCGTCTACATAGGAAAAGGAAAATGAACATGCAAGCAAAATTTCATTTGTCTAACTCAAGTATGCCAACAAGCGTATGGATCTAATGCAGAAATGCTTACCAAAACGTTTAAGTCCCAAAAAATTTAAAAAGTTGAAAGAAATGTGAAATACTGATTGACTTGCATGAAAATCTAATCTGGTCATTGTCATATGTTTATAGATATGTGTCGCAATTTTGACTTGTACCCGGTGTGATTTTCGTTTTATCGTGCTGGAAAGCAATTTACAGCAAAAGGGAGGCCCAATATGTAAAAATTGAACAAAAGATATTCTGAAATTACCTTCATACTCACCTAGTAATATATGTATAAATACAAACATGCCTACGAAATGTACATCTTGAGTGGTTTTTGCTTGATGACTTTAACATTGTGTGAACAAAGATCAGAAAATTGCTTATTGAAAAAATGCTGCTATGTCCTAAAAATCTCATAAGTTCATCTACATATGAAACCAAATAATGTAGTCAAATTTAATTTGTCTGTGTATATAGTGGTTTTATGCAGTCTTGCTAACAAGGTTTTCGGGATTTACGGACAAACGGACATGAACGTAGCAAGTTTTTCCATCTACAAGTTGTGCTGGCATGAACTGGCATGTTAGCGCATTATGCGATAGTAGATCAGGCTCTGTGTTGTTTATTTCTATTGATTGGTCCTAACAAAGTACATATACCCGTATCTGCTGTCACATTATGCAAAACAGATATGGGTCTATGCAGCTTGCAGTTGCATAAGACTTACAAGATAGTATATACGGCACACTGTTGACATCTCACCTCTGTCTGCGTTGGTTCGAGTCTAGGATTCGGCTAATGTGGGTATGTGAGAAAGCTTGCCAGTAGCTTCTCGTGGGTCGCTGGTTCTTACCGGAGTTTTCCAGGGTTCTTCCTCCACCATTAATACTGGCCGCCATGCATAGCCTATCGTGTGCTGAAAAATGCAATTAAACCCCACAACAACAACAACAACAACACTATTGATAAAAAAATTTACTTAGCTATTTTAAATACTGTGGTTCATAAAATCTGTGTGGACCTATGCATGCCTCTCTGGACTCTCTTAAACAGCCAATCACTATATCTTCTAAACAACCAATCACTATATCTTCTAAATAGCCAAACAGCCAATCACTATATATTCTAAACAACCAATCACTATATCTTCCAAAAAGCCAAACAGCCAATCTCTATATCTTCTAAACAGCCAATCACCACATCTTCTAAACAGCTAATCACAATATTGTGTAGACCTATAACCCTTCTTGGATTCTTCGAAGCATAAAATCACTATCTTTTAAACAGCCAATCACTATAAGTAGACCAATGTTTTCTTGGATTCTTCTAAACAACCAATCACTATCTCGTCGAATATGCTTGTCGCTATTCATTTGCTAATCATTTTGATTTCTTGAATAATCGATCCTTCCGTATATTATAAGTAATTGATACCATACATACTTAAACATAAAGTATCTTTATTTAATCTTCAAGAATCACAAACAATATATTTTTATGTTTGATATATCAAAAACAGTAGAAGCATGCTTTGCTCAATCAGCATATGCATGGTCACAAAACGGGACATTTTCGCATCAACGATTAAAATGAATCACTTGTAGTTGGGATATTAAATCATAAAATTAACGTCAAGAAACGTTCAGCGAAGAGAATAAATGTAAAGTAAACCTAGGTATATCGTTTTCGTTTGCTGTCGACAGTGTATAATGACCGATATTTCCTATTCTGATCTCTTGGGATTTCTTTCCTTTTAGAATACTTGGTTTTATTGTCGACTGTGTAGGACTGATGAGACGGAACAAATGTGTTTGAGAGGCTTTTGATCTTGGGGTAATCATACCAATAATCCAGGAAACGAAGATTTAAGATGCAGTTATTGTAATTGTGCCCCCACCCTTCCCTGTGACGTACCGTAGGCAGGCATTATTTGTTCTCCATCTGTCATTCATTGTTTGTAAGCGACATATATTGGGAAGTTTTTAATTAAATATGACTCTCTATTCGATATGCAGAGGCCTCAAATACCTAATTATGTTCTGGTGACCTTGACTTGAACCTGACATTATTTTATATGCTGGTACAATTAGAAGTGCCTAAGACCAGATTAGGTTCTGGCGATCTTTACTCATCACACTGTGTCTCATCTTTGCCAGCCAAAGTTCCGATATGTTAACCTTATCTACACCTTCGTGTGTCGATCATATATTTCAATGATTTGTCCTAGCGACATCTATTTAATTTCATAGTTGCCTCCCTTTGTATGTAATGCGAAATAACCAATAGCGTGTATCAGCAGTGCTTTGTACATCGGCTGAAAATGGTAGAGGCAACTGACTTCTAAAGGATACTTTGTATGTTTAACATCAAAAATATGACTACGTACCAGAGAGAAGCCATTACAGGCGTATCTAATGGAAAGGATGTATTTGTACAAACACAGACCAGCAATCGAAAACTGCCTATTTATGAGTCCATTCCAGCTGTGCGCACCCCTTCCCTCGATCATGTAGGAAACTTGGTTAACGAAGATGACTGTCTACGAACAAGATATTTGGTGACCTCTGAAACCTTGCCAGACCTAATTGGATACGTAGATTTCTTGAGAGAGTCCAATGACTATTTAGAGTTTGATCATCTAGACAAAATTTTCTAGGCAACAAGGCACCATTTTCTGCCTAAAAGAATAATTCTAAGACAGACGTTTCCGTTATCTTTAGACAAACCTGACCTATCGCCTAACTGTGCTCTGGAAACCTTGACTCGATATTGGGACACTTTGTGCCCAGCAGTGGACAATAGTTTGCATTCAAACATTCGGCCAAAGACTTTAAAAACTGTGTAATTTCTACGTCAAACTCCTGACAAAGTTTTATATATTTGATGTAATAATGATTTCGTGTTCTTGAGACAACCGCTAGTGTCAGAGGATAACATTGAGTGTTGTTGCTGGGGAGGATACTCTTTGTCCTGGTTGGAGAGATATATGTCGTGGCGGAGGGGGGGGGGTAGTTTTGTTGTAGCTGGAGGTAATATATAACTAAGCTAGAGGTGATATTTGTCGGGGCAGTAGGGGATATTTCTGCTGAAAAAAGAAGAATAAAGAGTTACTCCCTGGGTTAAATCGTTGTCGCCTTTTACCAACACACAACGAATAGGGTAAGCTAACCTATCGAGATTCTTTAGAAAGTGACACATTTGATCTTGATTTCACGTTCAGTCATTACATTTACAAATTCTAGGTATATGAACTTGTGTTTAGATTTATTAGGACCATGTGTTTATGCAAGATGACCTTATGCTTTTGTTTTCATCAACATTACCCTTGTTTCCTGACGTACGTTAGCAGATTCCATTTTGCATCGTTGGTGTACATTGTATTTTTATGCCTTATTACGTCTTTTTAATACCCGTTAAAGAAGTGGTTCGGATATTAATACTGCTTATAATATTTGTAGTGGCTGTGTACATACTGACCAGTAGAAAATCACTATTAATGTTAATAAATTGGTCATCATAATTCAGGGTATGCTTCGTACAGAGTACATCGGTCAAAACAAAAAATTAAAACACACTCTACAGCAAAGAATACAATTGTCATATCATAATGAATGAATGCTTGGAGAGCAATTAATAGAAATCTGAAAATGTTAGAAGACAATGAACTGATAGCAACATATTTCTTGAGTACACTGGGTATTTATGGAAAAAATCATAGTTGAAAATGCCATTTCATTACATCGTAAGCTATTGAATGTTTTCTGAGTTGGAAATGCTATTTCTTTACTAAATAGCTTCCATTTCCTTACTACATAAGCTGTAAATGCCATTTCATTGCTACAAAATGCCATTTCATTACTACATGAGTTATTGAATGTTTTCTGTGTTTGATAAAAAAGGAGATATATTTCGATTTTCTGTACAAGTGCTTCTCATATGAAACGAGATGTAAAAAGTCGACAATGACACGAACAAAGTAGAAAACGAAGTACGATTTCTACTGCACAACAATCACTACTCATATTCAGCTAATACACAGCCGTAAGTCACGACGAGTTACACGAGAAAGTTGCCACTATTCTCATTTAATTATCAATTCTGTCACTAGAGTGCTCATGCATGTGTGTAACAACGCCATTCTAGAACATATGTAAAATTTAATTGTTTGAAATTGGTTTTATACGTATATTTAGTCCGTATTGCCGTTTCACAAGTAGCCAATACAATTTTGGGCGTGTTTTTAAACTTGTATCCAGTAGACGATATTCTTAGGTGTACTGAGTCGTTTTGAGGTTTCTTTACTTTGAATATCACATGCTTGGATCAAAGACTTTTGGACATCACAAAAAGGAAATGTAATTAATACTAAAGTGCTCCCAATTTTTGTTTTCGAACTAAGGGTAAAAACCTATTTGATACAGACATACGGTCTATGAATGTGTCTCTGCGTCAAGGCCTCGCTGCGTCTCTTCACCGTAAAAGACCACACCTAATCGAACCTCTAAAAATTAAAATTTGTTTTTAATCCATGCACACCTTGTATAAAAAGAGAGGTATCTAGTGAATGCAAAACCGCATACGTATTTTGTTCGGAGTGGAAGAAAAATAACTAATTTGATATAGCGTTTCAATAAGTTTCGGCCTGATGGCCATGACTTACAGCTTTATCGCTGCGCTACATTCAACTCGCTCTTTCCACAAAGCGAGTCGGGTGGCCGATTGGTCTGAAGAGCTTGCCTGTACCGATCACTGCCATCTCACCTCTGTCCGCGTGGGTTCGTGTCTCAGGCTCTATTGAATGTGGGTATATGAGAAATCTGCCGTACCTCATCGTGGGTCTGTGGTTCTCACTGGGGTTTTACCGGGTTCTTCCTCCATCATTTATACTGGCCGCCATGTGCTGCCTATTTTGCGCTGAAAACTGGCGTTAACCCCAAAACAAAAACACGACACAGAGTGAGAACAAAACACGTATGTCGTTTTGTACATGTATCCGGAAAAATTAACAGACCCAGTAAGTCAGTTTTGTATCAATGTGTTAATTGCAGTAATGAGCAGTGTGAAAAAATTGAGGTCAAGCTTTAATTTATTCGCGAAAAGTCTATCAATCGATACGATTATTGCAATTGCAGTGGGTATTAAATTTGTCCTCGTAGGAAATTGCTAAAGTCCTAATTGGCAAGTTCAACACAGCAGTCACAATTCCTTTCATGAAGAGAAAAAGACAATTCTAAAAGACGATTGTTTCGAAAAATTATTTGCCCTTTTAAAAGCAGAATGTCATAGCGGCCCATTAGGACAATATTTTCAAAGTAGCCGCTTGTAGCGTTACTGTATGTGACACTTGACATACAGCATTGCACGAAGTTGATCCCTTACTACATAACAAGCAATAATGCTCTTGACTATATTCATCCGGACTCCATCCAACAATGCAGAATTGGCAATTTACCTTTGATAAGTCACCTGTAGAATACACTGCATAAGAATATAATCATGGAATAAAATAAATTATTCCGGTGGATGAAAGTTCTTGGTGGACTCCCACCAGAGATTCTTTAAATCTAGCAGCACGTTCTAGATTTTTCCTAAATAGTATGATACTGGTTTGACCCATTTGCGGAAGTATACGTGTTACATGTAGCTGAGATTGATGTTCAAAATGAACAAAACATTGTGAATACAAGGAACTATTCTGCCAAGACAAGATATTAACATAAAGAAATTGAAATATCTTGTAACAAATCAAAAATCAATGCAATCGTTATTGTGTGATGAATATGGTTACAAAAATAGTAATTAGTGACATTGTAAAGAGGAACGATATTACATGGAAGGAGTACTTTTCGTGTCAAGGCGAATTACCTACAAATCCGTGTCATTTTGGTCTCCAATGAAGAAATCAAAATTTTAATGTTTGGAAAGATCCACAAAACCTGTAAAACACCAATTCATTTATCCAGGAAGAGCGAGTCCTAATCCATCGATTGTTTTGCTATGACATCCGAAACAGAAAGTGATCTGTAAATATCAGTTTCCTCGTACGAATTTTCATCTCTGACAAGGTATGTGTTCGCTGCTGCTATAAGTGTGATACCAAAATCATGTGCAATGCTTAAGTGGCGCATACATGCAATCAATGTGCTGCCACAAGGATATACTTTCGATAACAAGGAACCTCTTCAAAAACTTTGATAGCCAAAATCAACCAAAAGATGTTCTGACTACTCTAATTACTTAATGTCCAAGCCGAAAACCGAATGACATGTATTTATGAGGTATATATCATATCTTATCGCTACAACTTGGAAAATTCCACGATAATTATAGTTACGTCTTAAATGCTTACCAATGACGTACTTTGGCCAAGAAAAGTATGAGTTATTTCGTAACCTCATCGGTCTATATAGTAGTAACATTCATGCAAGAACAGTACGTACAAAGTCCGATAAAGGAAGCAAACAACATATTTACACTGCAAGCAGGAGATAATAGCACCTGGTGAACTGACAAATCAAAATTGCGTACATCAGTTACTAACGTCCTTGCATTTGTACGCTTTTCAAAAATATGTACAAAAACACATACTGTCTCTGGGACTTGAATACACGGGCACTCGATTCTTCTCCAATGATGTATCAGAATTTTATAAAATGCTAGCTCTTTTAGATTTCCGTGCTTTCTTTAGATGCGGCATAATTTGGTAGACTTGCAAAGTGACATTCTGGAACTCGTTCACAAGTTCGGATGAATCACTCAAGTTTTCTCAGAGTTAGGAGAGGTTGTAAATCGTATTGATGCTAATACTGATGGGAAGTTGGTATATTACCTTTATGAACCAACAACGTATTTCTAACAAAATTTCAAACCTAAGATATAATATGTTCATTAGGAAGTATACTGGTTCAGAACATGTTCCTCATACAAGGTTAGCACTGGTGGAAATGATTGGTATGGTACAATACACGGCTATAATGTAGCTGGCAATATGGTGCTTTTGTTGTTCTTGTTGTAGGGTTTAACGCCATTTTCAGCACAAGATACACTATACATGACGGCCAGTATTAATGGTGGAGGAAGAACCCGGAAAACCCCGGAAAGAACCACCGACCCACGAGAAGCTACTGGCAAGCTTTCTCACATACCTACATTGGCCGAACCCGAGACTAGAACCCATGCAGGCAGAGGTGAGATGGCAGTGATCCGTAACGGTGAGCCCTTTCGACCACTCGGCCAGTCGGGGCCCAAAGATGGTGCTGAGTGACCAAGTACTCCAGACTGTAGTTGGCAGATGAAAGATGGAAATAATTACACCAAAAGGGATATCTCTGCCTTCAAACCGCGAAACCGTTATCGATTTTATAAAGTGCGCATGTACCTTCGTTCCAATGCAGTGTTGGCAAGATTGTACTATATAGATGTGCTAATGTGATGCAGATCATGAACTATGTCAAAACCCTCTTGTTTTATATGTTGCCAGATATGAAAAAGTGGAATAATGTGATAGTATTGTATCATATTGTAATATAATTCGTGATTCATTTAAAGCAATGGTTCCCAAATTTTTCGGGCCACCGTCCCCTTTGGTTATCCTCAGCGCCCCATACATTACCACGTAACAAGCACTATTGAGCATTAGCGCCTTCCCTCGGAAATCCCACTGCCCCCCGAGGGGGGGTGGGGCGGTACCGCCCACTTTGGGAACATCTGATATAGAGCTACAGAGGTACAGGTCAAGTCGACCTTCCGGACCTGTTTGTAAATTTCTTCCGTGACAAAGTACAAACAATTAGAAATAAGCTTCTTAACAACACAATTTTAATTGACTCGTCGTCCCATACAGAAGGGATATAGAATTTAAGTGGCAACCATTAGCACCATTTAAACCTGTCTCTATGTATTTAGTACGTACAATCCTGATGAAGAGTGCACCAAAGTCATGTGAACTTGATCCAATACCAACATCACTGCTGCTTGAATGCTTAGATCCAGTATTGCCTTCACTAACTGATGTTATTAATACCTCTCTCTCATCAGGGGAATTCCCATCATTTTTCATAACTGCCATTGTAAAGCCTCTGCTGAAGAAACCAACACTCGACCAAAACGATTTAAAGAACTACCGTCCAGTTTCTAATCTCCCATTTATATAAAAATATTAGGTTGTTCGATCCCAGCTTGTATCTCATCTGAATTCAAACAGTCTTTTAGCAATCTACAATCTGCATCTCGCCCTTGCCACAGTACTGAAACTACTCTTCTAAAAGTAGTTAATGACATTCTCTTTGCTTTGGATAGCGGAAAGATTACAGTCCTCACCCTCCTTGATTTGTCTGCAGCATTTGACACAATAGACCATGATATATTACTTCACCGTCTCCAGCATGTATTTAGCATTCACGATACAGCCTTACTGTGGTTCAAGTCCGACATGGTCAACAGGACACAAATTGTGTTTGAAAATGGAATACACTCCAGCCCAGTTAATCTATGTTGTGGTGTTCCAGAGGGGTCTGTTCTTGGACCTGTTCTTTCATTCTATACCCTCAGCCGTTCTCAAGTGTTATACATCATCTTCCAGTGTCTCACTAATTGTACGCTAACGACACCCAGATATACTAATCTAGTCACCCAATTAAAGTTGATGCTACCATCCAAGGTGTAGAGAGGTGCATTTCTGATGTGAAGTCATGAATGACATGTACCAAGCTGCAGATGAATGACGATAAAACTGAGGCCATTCTGATCACAACACAAAGACTTTTTCATTCACATCCTTTACCTAAAACAATAAATATCAGCAACACCAGCAATAAATTCACACAGTCAATAAGATACCTAGGTGTTACGCACGACAGTACTCTCGCATTGCACCAACATGTCACGAACATATGCAAGGCTGCATATCTTGAGCTGAGACGCATCAGCTCCATTCGCAAATATATTTCAGTTGATGCCATTAAAACACGCGTGTGTTTATTAGTACTTTCAAGACTGGACTATTGTAACTCAGTTCTGTCTGGTCCATCTCAATATCAACTCAAAAACTTCAAAAACTTCAAAACACAGCTGCTCGGATCATACTTAGAGTACCACGATCAGAGCATACCTCCCCGCTGCTCTGTACCCTACACTGATATCCAGTCGATCCAGAATGAAACATGAAATGTGTTCTCTGTACTACGTTTCAACATACATATCCGACCTGTACACTCCAGTAAAAACTTATAATCCTCTTCTGACAATCGTATACTCATTATTCCCACTATGAAAACGAAGTCATATGGATAACGTTCTTTTGTATACCAGGGCCCAGCAACGTGGAATGAATTGCTCACTGAACTTAGAAAGACACAGTGATCCTATTCAAGTGTGCTCTTAAAACTCACTTATTTAGACTGCAAAAATAAACTTAAAGACCTAATAATGTTTCGTACCTTAAATATTTTCAACATGTTATTTATGTTTTCTAATTTCATGGTGTTTGTTTTTTGGAATCATATCATTATTTCTGTTGTTTATGTTATAAGTGTTGTTCATGTTGCAAAGCGCTTAGAGCTTCTAAAGATTAGGCGCTATACAAAGTCCTCATTATTATTATTATTATTATTATTATTAGATAGTTGATATACAAAGTGGTTGTAGCATATAGCTCTTCTCGTGAGATAAAACACCATGCAAAACGTAGAAAACGTCATGCAAAACATATAAAACATCATGCAAAACGTATAAAACATTATGTAAAACGTAACCAGGTAACCATTTGTTCGATTCACAAGCCTAAATTGCATTTCCAAACAGGGTTGTACTCCCCTCCTCAGGTATTGCACGTAAAAGCAGGTTTCGTCATTCATTTGGACGGTTTTAATTGATCTTTGCCATGAATCACTCTATTTTGTCCTTTTCATGTATGCAGTATGTAATATGCTTTGCTTATAAAGTGTATTTATGTCTTTGATATATGTATGTCATGAAGGGCTTTTCTTACCACTGAATTGGTACACAATTCAACCGTTGGAAAAGTTAAATTTATATACCAACATTGATGTTCTCGTTTTACCTTCGAAATATATACGCAGCTTGTCATTTGAGCTTTGACTGTGGCTTTGAGCTTTGCCTGTGGCTTTGATCGTGGCTTTGATCTTTGACTGTGGCTTCGAGCTTTGACTGTGACTTTCAGCTTTGACTGTGGCTTTCACCTTTGAATGGCTTTCAGCTTTGCCTGTGGCTTTGATCTTTGACTGTGGCTTTCAGATTTGACTGTTTCTATCAGCTTTGAATGGCTTTGAGATTTGCCTGTGGCTTTGAGTGTGGCTTTGATCTTTCACTGTGGCTTTCAGCTTTGACGGTGGCTTTGAGCGTGACTTTGATGTTAGCGAGATAAACCTTGCAAATTACATTGTTTTATGAATTCCAATGTTAGTGTTAAATTGTCTATGTTGCCAGCTTTCCTCACTAAGTTCCGATGGAAGACAAATACGGGACAAGTGACTATGTACTAAGTAGCTAAGAAGCTGAAGGCTTGTATTAACTTGAATTTGAAATCCAGTTTATGATTAACAAATTGCGATAAATTTGTAAATGTTTACACATGTAGAGAAATATCAGTATGCTAAATTGTGCTTAGTCATTATTGGATGAATAGCAATGATGATGTTGACATTCTCTGACAGATAGTTGATGAGACGGTATGTTCAAGCATTGATGATCTAGACATTCTCTGACACATAGTTGATGAGACAGTATGTTCAATTCAGAGCAACCTGAAGAAGAAAGGACCAAAAGAGACCCATCATTTTCCTAAAATTAAATCCATTTTTTGAAAGAATTTTTAACGATTTTTAATCTTAATTGTGTTATCTAAAAGCTCAAGGTATTTCAAAGACTATGGTTTTGACCTAGATGAATGAAAATTGTAGCTTTTAAGAATGACTTTTTTTCGCTTTCTATTTTTTTTCAAGCCAAGTTCTGTACCGTAAATCTGTGAAAAGTTCACAAACTGAGACAGTCACCGTTATTGACACACCCGTGAGGCTAATGCAGCTTTATGACAACCGTATTTATTGGGTTTCCCTTGACGAAAATAAACTGACTGTTAGATCAGTATCCTTGGATGGAAACGAAACAAGAATACACTATAAAAGGAACTTTACCATTCCTAACGCCTACGCTTTCGATGCTTTCGGGTAAGGTTACATTTCTATCTATCTATCTATCTATCTATCTATCTATCTATCTATCTATCTATCTATCTATCTATCTATGTATCTATCTATGTATCTATCTATCTATCTATCTATCTATCTATCCAAGTATGTATGTATGTATGTATGTCTATCTATCTACGTATCTATCTATCTATCTATCTATCTATCTTCTTATGTCACGTTTTCAGGCTCGAGAAAACAGTAACACAAGAAAGAGTGACAACAACAAGCTTTGAAAAAATACAATAATTTATTTCCCTGGAAAAATTCTGTAAAAATAAAAAAATATGAACTTACGGTTTTATAGAATTAAATCCAAAAATAATCCAAGAATACAATTTTAGTAGTCCTAATAAAAAAATGTTCTACTGATTTTAAGTTCGAATCCGGACGAAGAATCCAACGCGGGAGACAATGTAGTATGCTGTAACATCTAGTTTTGAAGTCTACAGTTCCTTGTAGAAACAAGAATTATAATTCCAGTTTTTGATAGCTGAATAAATTTGTATAAAAGCTGTCCTTATTCAACAATTTCACATGAACACATGTATTTTCCAGAAAAATAACAGAATTAATCCTTTTGAATCCAAGTAATTTGAAATAACTCCAAACAGCACAACATACAACTTCCAGTGTAACCGCCCAATTTCTACTGAGAATAATTCTCCAAAACAAAGGTTATATCGCCTTCTAAAACGTAAACAGGGGATCCCGTGATCATGTTCTGGAAGCTCGTAGAAATTAGGTACTTGTTAAAGATCACGTTCACCCAATGTGGCCCTGACGAAAACCAATCTTTTTACTCTAAGAAATAAAAAATAATAATTTATATGTTAAACTCGTAGTCCCAAATGACCTTGACAACAACCAATCATTTTAAAATTAGAAAAGAATTTTGAATCAAGGTCAGGATTTAGATCAACACCTGGTGTTCATAAAACGAACAGTCAAGGTAAAACTATTTTCTGAAAAAAGTATCATCTCTAGTGAAAAAATTTATATTACAATATTATGTAATAAAAAAATAAAACTGACAAACAATTAAATTGAACAAAATATATATTAAATCAGATATAATTAAATCAAATATACATAACACTTTCCCCATAAAGAAAAAGAAAGATGTATACATAAAGCTTTCCTTTTACCACAGACGAATTATACATGAGGTTTAAAAGAACTCGAATAAATTACACACAGTGTACATGAAATAATACATTGTTATACACTGAAAAGTGCGTCTGCTATTAAATTATATATTCCCTTGATGTGTCTGATGTCAAGATTATATTCCTGTAACAACAAACTGCACATTAGTAGTCTTTGATTTTTATTTTTTATCCTGCCAATGAAAGTAAGAGGGTTTTGGTCACTAAATGCAATAATCGAAGAAGGAGCTGAACTTCAAAATGGTGTAATGCCAATATCAAAGCCAAACATTCCTTCTCGAATCATTTCTTTGGTGCTTATTTAATTTCTTAGAAATTAGCACACTGGATGATCAATACCATTTTCATCTTCTTGAATTAAAACGGCTCCAACCCCAACATCACTTACATCAACATACAGTTTAAAGGATTCGCTGAAATTTGGAGCCGTAAGAACTGGCGCTCTTTGAAGTAGGGCTTTCAACTTGTCAAAAGCCTCCTGACATTTTTCAGTCCAAAGGATCTTGTTTTTCTTACTCAATAAATTGGTCAGGGGTTCAGCAGTTATAGAAAAATTAGAACAAAGTTTTTGATAGTATCAGGCCATACCTAAAAATCGCATCAGTTGCTTTTTATTAACAGGCATGGGAAATTCAGAGATAACCTTGACCTTATCATCCATAGGTTCAACTTGTCCAGTTCCCACATTGTGTCCTAGAAAAGTTACACTAGCAAGGCAGAACTCACTTTTAGATAAATTAGTTGTCAAACATGCATCTGCGAGTCTATCAAAGAATTTCCGAAATATTATTAGTAGTCGTAGTAGGAGTATTAGTAGTAGTAGTAGTACAAAATATTCAGAAGGTCAAATTTGGTGACATACTTGGCATTCCCGATCTTATCAATACAGTCATCGATTCTTGGTAATGGGAATGAATCTGTTTTTGTCACACTATTCACCTTCCTCTAATCAGTATACATATGAAAAGTTTCATCTGGTTTTGGAACAAATATGCATGGTGAACTCCAGTCCCTTTTACTGGGCTCCATAAAATCATTATCCAGCAAATATTGAATTTCTTTCTTCAAGTATTCCTGTTTGAGAGGGTTCATCCTGTACGAGTGTTGTTTGACAGGTTTAAAATTTACAATTTCACCGTCATGGAAAATTATGTTTGTCGATGTAGGAGCATCTGGAAATAAGTGCTCATATTCAAATAATAACTGTTTTAGTTCATTTCTTTCTTGCACTTGCAAATGTGAAAGTTTATGGTCCAGATATTTACTAATTTCTGAATTCCGACGATTTGTCACTCAAATATCAGTAGAATCGGATGATATTCCTTCACTTTAATCTACACTGAGTGGGACAGGTACAACTAAATTAATTGCATGTGTAACCTGGGTATCTCTTTGAATATACTCTTTTAGCATGTTTATGTGACATAATTGTTTTTGTTTACGCCTCTCGGGAGTATTTATGATGTAATTTAGATTATTTACTTTCCTGTCAACTGTGAAGAGACAATGATACTTGGCCTGAAGAAGGTTTTGTGGTTTGGACAAGAGAGCCAGGACTCTATCACCAGGCTGAAAACTCCTTTCCTTGAGTTTTTATCATATCTTGACTTCATTTTTGACTGAGTTGAGTGCAGATTTGCCCTTGCGACCTCACAAGCCTTTGACAACTTATACTTAAAATTAGAAACATAATGAAGAAGACTAATTTCGGAATCATATTTTTCAAAGTTGGATGACATCTTTCTCATGACCCATGGCTCTCAGGGTGATGGGCAGAAGATTTGAATTGTTGAATGCCTAAGTCGTACATAACTTGCTGAAAAATTCTAGACATGAAATCTGAGGCTCGATCAGACCGTTCAGACTTGAGAAGGCCAAATTGAGTAACAAAAACTTTATCAAACCTTTTATTATTGTTTTAGATTTTATATTCCTCAAGGGAATTGCCTCTGGATACCTTGTTGACACACACACACACACAGGTCAACAGGTATTGGTTACCTGACTTGATCTTATTTAAGGGACCAACACAATCTACCATAATTCTCCTAAATGGTTCGTCAAAGCCAGGAATAGGTTGTAGATGAGACTTCGGAATCTTCTGATTCGGTTTTCCTACCATTTGACAGGTATGACAAGATCCACAGAATTTGCCAACATCACTTTTGATTTTTGGCCAACAGAAATGAGTTAAGATCATGTGATAACCTTTATTGATCCCTAAATGACCAGTCAATGGGGTTTCATGGGCCAGACTAAGTATTTCCTGTCTGTAAGGTTATGGAACTACAACTTGATAGTTCACTGACCATTCGTGATTATCAGGTACCTTGGGAGGTCTCCAATTTACGAACTTCTGTAGATTCCGTTTCACTAATGGCCGTTTGAAACAAACAGGAAATCTCGGGATCTTTCTCTTGTTCGAAAAGTTATTGTCGTTTATCACCCTGATTAGAATAAAGAGGTTCCATGTGAGCAATACCTTCTGATTGATCAAACCAAGGAGTGAAAGTGATCCCATCAAGAGCCTGACGAATACATGTGTAATCTAAAGGAATACTTGGGGCCCCGAGTGGCCGAGTGGTCTAAAGCGCTCTCCGTTACAGATGACTTCCATCTCACCTCTGTCTTAGGCGGTTCTAGTCCGGGATTCGGCTAATGTGGGTATGTGAGAAAGCTTGCCAGTAGCTTCTCGTGGGTCGGTGGTTCTTCCCGAGGTTTTCCTGGGTTCTTACTCCACCATTAATAATGGCCGCCATGAATAGCCTATCGTGTGCTGAAAAATGGCGTTAAGCCCCACAACAACAACAACAACAACAAAAAGGAATACTTTCCTTATCTACATTATTCTCAAGAGCTTTCTTTTCCATAGCTCTGGTAACTGCCCAGGCTGGGAATAAATCAGGGAATTCTTTTTCAATTGGATCGACGTTCTGATCCAAGGCAGGCTTGATAGTTACAAGTGGATTAACCACAACCTTGTCTCCAGCTAGGTCGTTGTCTACTATTAAATGAATGCCCTCAACAGGTAACACAGAGACTGTTCCGACTGTCACGGGTCCTGAGACTAAATATATTGACAAATTTCCACAATGGAGAGGAACATTATCAAAGCCGCGCTCTACTCCCTGAATAAGAACATTCTCATTAGAAGAATACTTCTCAGAAAAAGGCAAAGTATCTGACAATAAAAGACTCTGAGAAGCTCCTGTGTCCCTTAAAATCTTAATGGGGATAGGATTGGCCGAATCACCCAAGAATGATATAGAACCCTTTGATATAAATGGTTCATAATTCGCCATAATAAAATCAGACTGAAGTTTATTGGACCCAACAAATGTATTGTTTACAATACATGACCGTGACCTTGACCTCGTAGCCATAAGAGCATTTAGAATAGGTTTGTCTTGATTCTGATGCCTATTTTTCAATTTGTAGCAATCAGAAATAACGTGTACTTTTTTCTTACAATAGGTACACGTAGGAAGAGATAAGGATTTTAACTCAAGCTTCTATTAAGTTTGATTTTTAGAAGTTGTGCCAGTTTGAGTTTTAGACGGGCTTGCATTAGGCTGAAATACTCAGCAGCAGCACGAGTTGCATTTTCCAAGGTTTCAGTCTGATGCTCGTCAAGATAAGACCCTGATGTCACTATGGACACAGTTTTGGAAATCTTGAAGTAATACAAGTTGTCTGAGACTTTCATAATCTCGTTCAACTTTCTTAGCTAAGCAGCATCTATCAAATAACTGCTCTTTTTCTCTGGCAAATTCGACATGAGTTTGTCCCTCTTTTTTCTATAGTTTCTGAATTTTTGCCGATAAGCTTGAGGGACTAACTCATAACCCATTAGAATGCATTCTTGAACCACATTATAGTTACCACTTTGGTGAACTGACAGAATTGTAAATATCATTAGCCTTACGTAAATTTTGCTTTGAAGTATGAATGTGTTGTTCACTTGCCAGTTCCATTTCCTTCATTTTTCATTGGTATTCCCTCTCTTTCTCTCTTTCTTCCATTTGCGTTTGTCTTTTTTCTCTCTTTCTTCCTTATCTAACTGCATTTGCATTTGTTTTTCTTTATCTCTCTCTCAAATTGCAACTTTATTTGTTATTTTTGTAATGACATTTGTTCTTTGTCTTTCTCCAATTTCATTTGTTCTTTTTCTGTTTCCAATTGCAACTGCATTGCATTTGTTTTTCTTCTTTATCTTTCTGAAGCTCCAGCTTCCTCAACTCCAATTACATTTTGTATTTTAATTCTAATTCCTTCATTTGTATGTCAGTGTCTGATACAGACTTAATGATCGAAACCAAAGCACTTTTATCCAAAAAATTCTATTCAACCAAAAACTGAACCAAAATATTTCTTATTTCCTGTTTCGTTAAGGAAGCCTTTATTTACTTCAGAAAGATCGTATTTTCTGGCGAGTTGAATAAAATCATCTTATTTGAAAAGATCTAAATGTTCCTGGGTAGGATTTGAAAGAAAGCTTTCTACTTTTGATGACATTTAAGAAAAAGCTTGCCGATTTCAAAAAGATTTCAAAAAACTAGGGAAATTCAAATTTCAGAAAACAAAGTTTTCTGAAATATTCTATCCAAAATTCAAAATTATCCTTAGGACGAGCGCCCAATTCTTATGCCACGTGTTTAGGCTCAAATAAAAGGTAACAACAAGAAAGAGTGAAAACAACAAGATTTGAATAAATACAATAATTTATTTCCCTGGAAAAATTCTATAAAAATAAAAAATATGAACTTACGGTTTTATACAATCAAATACAAAAATAATCCAAAATAAATCCAAGAATAAAATGTATTAGTCCTAATAATAAAATGTTCTATTGATTTCAATCTCGACGAAGAATCCAAGATGGAAGACGATGGCGTATGCTGTAAGATGTAGTTTTGAAGTCTACAGTTCCTTGTAGAAACAAAAATTATCTCTCCGGTTTTTGATAGCTAAATATTTTTTTATAAAAGCTGTCCTTATTCAACAATTTCACATTAGCACACGTATTTTCCAGAAAAATAACAGAATTAATCCTTTCAAATCCAAGTAATTTAAAAAAAAACTCCAATCAAAGTAATTTGAAATAACTCCAAACATCACAACATACAACTTCTAGTGTAACAACCCAACTTCTACTGAGAATAATTCTCCCGAACAAAGTTTTTATCGTCTTCTAAAAGGTAAACAAGGAGTCACGTGATCATGTTCTGGAAGCTCGTCGAAATTAGGTACTTTTAAAAATCACTGACGATTCCTGTCTATTTCATACAGATATATCTCGATGAAAGTTCGTTCAAGTTTGCTGGGCCGACTAGTAAACGGCTACCCCCTCATCTTTCGATAGGGAATGGACTCTGACCTTAAACCCCAACATAAATGTCTAAATATCAAAAATAGTGACAAGGATCAGAGGAAACCCGGTCTAGGCAACATGCTACACTATGAGTGTCAGTTTTCCTCGTTTTCGTGTGACATTCATCCCAATTACTGACAACAAATGGATCCTGTTTAGTGTCAATGTACTAGTTCCCACGAACCGTAATATTCACATATAATTGTAAAGTCTATCCTCGTCCATAGGGAATTCTCTTCTACGTTGAATAACTTAACTTAAATATCCTTGTATTGTTTTCCTTTCATAGAGAATTCCTTGTTACTCTGAGAGCTTAAATGATCCTGTACGTCTACATTAATAGTGAGCTCCTTCCTAAATAACACTATGTATCTATGTGTGAGTGTGCATATATATATATATATATATATATATATATATATATATATATATATATATATATATATATATATATAATGTATGACTAAATAGAGACAAACAGCTTTATCAATATTTGTGTATGCATTATGCACACTTATTAAAGATGAAGAAAATAAATAAATAAATAAATTTTTAAAAAAAATATTATGTCTTGATATATTCTTGAGAAATGTTAAATATTTCATCAGAACTCAGTTTATATAATAAAAAATTATGGCGTGCATAATGTTTACTATCAAGTATTTTATAAATAATTATTCAGATTTTATTGAGAATTAAATTAAAAATGCACTTTCTTTTTTAAAGAATTTGCAAACGTATTTTTATGATATTCCTTTATACTTTCACCAATTAAGTTATTCTGCAAAGTAAAATAATATAAAAATATTCTTAACTAATTGTAAACAGGGGACATGATTCATTAAAAAAAATTAAAAAAATAATGAATGTCATATAGTGTTTTTGAATTTAGACCTTTTGGATATACCGTATTAAGACGGTGAATCCAGTAGGTTTCCTTTAGCAGACGTTCCATCTAAGTATCAGCTTTAACAATAGGTTGGAAGGGGAAATCTTGCAAGGTATGGGGAAAAAATTTAAAATGTGCGGTAATATGAGATGAAAATAATTGATCGATATCATTTTTTATATCTGATCTATGTTGGTTCATACGTTTAGATATTTGTTGACTAGTTTGTCCAATATATTGGATGCCACATTTTTTGCATGCTATCAAATAAATAACATTTGATGTTGCACAATTAGTATCACAACGCATATTAAAAGTTTCTTTCGTATTATTAATATTGAAGGAAGTATTTTCATTAATAAATACTATACATGATGTAATTCATCTTCATACCATACTATACAGGGTGTATTTCATCTTCATGCCATACTATACAAGATGTAATTCATCCTCAGACCATACTATAGAGGGTGTAATTCATCTTTATACAATACAATATCTAATGTAATTCATCTTCATACCATACTATAGAGGGTGTAATTCATCTTCATACCGTACTATAGAGCGTGTAATTCATCTTCATACCATACTATAGACGGTGTAATTCATCTTCATACCATACTATAGAGAGTGTAATTCATCCTCATGCCATACAATAGACGGTGTAATTCATCTTTATACCATACTATAGAGGGTGCAATTCATCTTCATACCATACTATAGATGGTGTAATTCATCTTCATACCATACTACAGAGGGTGTAATTCATCTTTATACCATACAATACAGGATGTAATTCATCTTTATACCATACTGTACAGGATGTAATTCATCAGCATACCATACTATACAGGATGCAATTCATCTTTATACCATACATTACAGGATGTAATTCATCTTCATACCATACTGTACAGGATGTAATTCATTTTCATACCATACTATACAGGATGTAATTCATCAGCATACTATACTATAGAGCGTGTAATTCATCTTTATACCATACTATACAGGGTGTAATTCATCTTTATACCATACATTACAGGATGTAATTCATCTTCATACCATACTGTACAGGGTGTACTTCATCTTCATACCATACTATACAGGGTGTAATTCATCTTTACACCATACTATACAGGATGTAATTCATCTTTATACCATACTGTACAGGATGTAATTCATCAGCTTACCATACTATACAGGATGTGATTCATCTTTATACCATACATTACAGGATGTAATTCATCTTCATACCATACTGTACAGGATGTAATTCATCTTCATAATATACTATACAGGATGTAATTCATCAGCATACCATACTATAGAGCGTGTAATTCATCTTTATACCATACTATACAGGGTGTAATTCATCTTTATACCATACATTACAGGATGTGATTCATCTTCATACCATCCTGTACAGGGTGTATTTCATCTTCATACCATACTGTATAGAGTGTATTTCATCTTCATACCATACTATACAGAGTGTATTTCATCTTCATACCATACTAAACGGGGTGTAATTCAACCTCATACCATACTACAGAGTATGTAATTCATTTTCATACCATACTATACAGGATGTAATTCATCTTCATACCATACTATACAGAGTGTATTTCATATTCATACCATACTATACGGGGTGTAATTCATCCTCATACCATACAAATCAGGATGTAATTCATCCTCATACCATACTACACGAGGTGTAATTCATCCTCATACCATGCTATACAGGGTGTAATTCATCCTCATACCATGCTATACAGGGTGTAATTCATCCTCATACCATACTACACGAGGTGTAATTCATCCTCATACCATGCTATACAGGGTGTAATTCATCCTCATACCATGCTATACAGGGTGTAATTCATCCTCATACCATACTACACGAGGTGTAATTCATCCTCATACCATGCTATACATGGTGTAATTCATCCTCATACCATACTATACGGGGTGTAATTCATCTTCATACCATACTATACAGAGTGTATTTCATCTTCATACCATACTATACAGAGTGTATTTCATCTTTATACCATACTATACGGGGTGTAATTCATCCTCATACCATGCTATACAGGGTGTAATTCATCCTCATACCATACTATACGGGGTGTAATTCATCCTCATACCATACAAATCAGGATGTAATTCATCCTCATACCATACTACACGAGGTGTAATTCATCCTCATACCATGCTATACAGGGTGTAATTCATCCTCATACCATGCTATACAGGGTGTAATTCATCCTCATACCATACTATACGGGGTGTAATTCATCCTCATACCATACAAATCAGGGTGTAAATCAACTTCATGCCATACTATACAGGATGTAATTCATCTTCAACTGACCATCACCCATAACAGCATTAACTTGGAGTTTGATTTTTGGTATTTACAATTGTGAAATTGATTTTGTAGTTTTCTTTTCGCGTTTTAATTCACCACCACTGAACAATGTCTCCTATAAATTCAAATTGTTTAAACCCTGCCATAGCCTTAGATGGCTGTACTGTAGGATTTTTATTCTCTTTGAAAATCTCAAGTACCCGTAGAACTTAATCTATGTTTGTTTTTCAAGTGTGCCATGTAACCAAAATTACGTCAAAATATTCGAGAAAACATTAAATAATATATAGTTTTGCATACATGGATACCATATTTATTAGTACCATAGGAAAATATTTGAGTACTGTATTTCTAAAGTAAGAACCTAGAATTCTTATGTTATTGTACTTTTGGGAAACCTTTAGATCACAAATGACGAAATTATTCAGTGATTTTAAATTTATTACGATGAAAAATAGCTTCCACCATTATTTTGTAGAATTTTGACACATATTTATTCAATGCCACAACAAAGGACTACATTCATAGATACAGAGGTCGTGATAGTCTGGCAAAATGAATTGAACTGGACAGTCTGAATGCAACGTCTGGTTTTGATTATTTTACCGTTATTTGAATTATTAAAATATACAAGAGTTGACCAAATCAGCTTTCAGGTTTGGGGTTTATTTTCAAGGTTGTTGTATGTTACTGCATTTAATCTGTAATATTTGTGTAGTTCATGTGTTTAATACTCATCATAACTGCTATACATTTAAATTCATCTCGACCCTGTGCAAGATAAGCAATTTTATCAACAGTCTATCGAGAATAAGTAAAGTATATTATTTATATTAGTAGTAGTAGTAGGAGTATTTGTAGTAATAGTAGTAGTAGTATAAAACTGCAAACAGAATAGTGTGTGTGTGTGATTTGGATATTTAAGGTAGCTTTTTCAGTCATATCGCTCCGACGTCTGCTGTGTCGCAGTTTACAGTCACGTCTAGCATTGGGACATCATGCCGCTGACATGTATCATCATGTCCCACCCAGTCACACTATCCTGACATCAGGCGGACCAGTCTTCACACTAACCTCTTAATGCTGAGCGCCTAGCGAGGCTGCTGTTAATACCATTTTATAAGTCTTTGGTATGACTCTGCCACGGCTCGAACTCGCGACCTCCTGCATCTGAGGCGGACGCTCTAACCACTAGGCCACCAGAGCGGCAAACAGATTCGAACCAAATATGTTGTAAAATTATTCTCAACCTGATAAAGATTTTTGTTATTCGCTTGAAAACATAGAAACAACTCTAATCTACGGGTGTGTTAAGTAATATTTACCACAAGTCTGTGCAAATCCTTATTGTTTATGTACACTATATAATAGTGCATTGATCCAGATATGTATACACACTGTATGATATAGCACATTGATCCAGTTGCGTATGCACACTATATGATATTACATTGATCCAGTTGTGTATACACACTATATGATAATACATTGGTCCAGTTACGTAAGCACACTGTATGATATTACATTGATCCAGTTGCGTATACACTATATGATAGTACATTGATCCAGTTGTGTATACACGTTATATGATAGTACATTGATCTAGTTGTGTATACACACTATATGATAATACATTGATCCAGTTATGTATACACACCATATGATAGTACATAGATCCAATTGTGCATACACACTATATGATATTACATTTACCAGTTGTGTATACACACTATATGTTAGTACTTTGATCCAGTTGTGTATGCACACTATATGATAATACATTGATCCAGTTGTGTATACACGTTATATGATAGGACATTGATCTAGTTGTGTATACACACTATATGATATTACATTGATCCAGATGTGTATGCACAATATATGATATTACATTGATCCAGTTATGTATACACACTATATGAAAGCACATTGATCCAGTTATGTGTACTCACTATATGATATTACATTGACCTAGTTGTGTATAAACACTATATGATAGCACATTGATCCAGTTGTGAATACACACTATATGATATTACATTGATCCAGTTGTGTATACACAATATATGATATTACATTGATCCAGTTGTGTATACACAATATATGATAGCACATTGATCCAGTTATGTATACACACTATATGATAGCACATTGATCCAATTATGTATGCACACTATATGATAGTTCATAGATCCAGTTATGTATACACACTATATGATATTACATTGATCCAGTTGTGTATACACAACACATTATACGACATTTGATCTAACATTTTTACTTAGGATGATCGTTTTCATCTATCCAAGCTAAAATATATAAGTTACTGCCATATATGTAGTCAATGTCAAACAATGAATCTAACGACACATTTTTAATTATTATTTTAAAAAAATTAAACTTTCAACTCTATTGTTCGTACATGACGCCAACGGATTTAGAAGAAGCGTTTTTGTTTGCTTGTAACCTTTTCAAGATCACGTAGGTTCTTGTTTTGTTTTATTATTTTATCCTTATAGGCGACATAGTTTTATTTTGTCCGCCCGTTGTCTGTCTGTAAATAATTTCAACTGTGATTACGTTTATCGTAAAGGACTATTTCAGACACGGGGTGGGCATTCAAACACATTTGTAGTTTATCAATATTATACTTTCACTTTATTTTTGAAGACACGAAATGTGCATGCGTTATTAATAAATATATTTCGAAATTCTTTCTATTGTAATAAACCCATTTTCACTTTCATTTTTGAACCGCTCCTGTGGCCTTGTCATTAGATCGTCCTTCTCAGATGCAGCAGGTCGCGGGTTTTATCCCGACCGAATCATACTAAGTTCTTATAAAAATGGTACTTACAGCTGACTTGCAAAGGCGCTCAGCATTGAGAAGTTAATATTGAGACTTGTCGGCCCGGTATCAGGATAATGTGACTGGGTGGGACATCATGTTAAATGTCTGTGGCATGATGCCACAGTGCTAGACATCACTATAAACTGCCACATTGCAGACATCGTAGTGATATGACTGAAAAAATGTAAAGCTACGTTAAAAATCCAAACCAAACACACACATACACACACGCTCATTCTATAAATTTATTTCTGACTTATCAGCTGTCATCTATTGAGTATTAATCAAAATCGTTTCAGAAATATGTTTATCATATTTCAACAAAGTATGACAGTGCTACAGAAAGATGAAAGTGCTGACATAATGTGTGATATTCCGGAAGGACGAAATCCCATTGCAGCTATAATTGACGATGCAAAAAGAATCCTATACGTAGCAACCGGATACAACAGTATAGAATACATAAGCGCAATACCTGAGCATATATCATGTGTCAACAAGACTTCAGGTAAACAAATATTAACATCGACAAACATACGTATGTATGTCTGTATGCATGCATGCATGCATGCATGCATGCATGCATGTATGTATGTATGTATGTATGTATGTATGTATGTATGTTAGGACAATAACTTTACAAATGTGGTGATTACAAGAATATTTCTAAAGATAAGACAGGAAAAATTAAGAAAACTTTGGGATGATAAGCCCTTCTCAATAAACTTTCAAATATGTAGTTCTTCGAGACAAACGCTTCAGATCTTATAAAAGGTACAAGTTTAATGGACAAAATTTTTTAAAATCCACTGGAAAAAGAACCCTTTCAAAGAAAGCAAATATATTTTCTTACAAGATAATCTCAAGCTGTAACAAGAATCGAAGTAAACACGGCTTTTAATACGTACCTTATGATATCGTATGCCTCATAAAGTACCTCTAGTAAACCATAATAAAGTGTAACAGAAACTTTCCTACTCAATATTACACATCCAGGTACTGTACATAAATGAAACATAAATTTGTGTAAAATAAATTATTGAAATATATATTTATTAAGTGATATAATTTGAACTTGTATTGTCAAAGACGTCTGCAGCTGCGTCCTAAAATTGTAAAAAGTAAATATAAAAAGTTTTGTCTTATTCAGTAACATCTATGATCTTAATTCGAAGTGTTTTTCTAGTTTACAGACATATGAATAAGATAGCAATTGCCGCAGTTTGTTTCCTGGCAACATTTTACAAAATCAAAATAGTAAAAACAGTGAACCCTATTACAATAGAACTGAACAAGAATTACATTTCTTGTAGATATTCAAGGTTATTGAGACAAAGGGTCTAAAATCAGAATATCACTATAATATTAATAAGTGGATAACTAATTTCAGTATTTCATGATGTTTATAGTTATTTATATGATTTATTTATATGATACACACTTACCTTTCATTTTGTACGTTCCATAGATTTTAGTGAACTGAATGTTCAATATGTTGTACAGTTGTATGTTTTGGCCATGTTTCTAATTTGCAAATGTTGTACACGATACCAAGAATCAACAGAATATCTAGTTTAGACAGTGACCTAAAATATCTTTACCAGTTATAGTTATTCTTTTTGTTCTTTTAACTCTTCCTTTTCCTCCTTCATGTCTTGCTTTTCTTCGTTTAGCTCTACCTTTTCTTCTTTTGCATCTTATTTTTACGTTTAGCTCTATCTTTTTATATTAAGATCTTCCATTTCCTCCTCAACAATTTACACCCAAAAACGATTCACAATGTGACATTGGATTTGATGCCTGTAACTTATCCAAGGATGATCCCTGTACACCGGAGTTCATAGATACTTAAAATGTTTTTGTGAAAAAAAAGACCTCCACCCCCAAGCAAGAACCTGTTACAACCTCTTACGAAATGGCCACGATTATCACATGGCATTTTAACATTTTTACCTCCATGTGTTTAGTGATATTTTGTATCCCACGTTAAACATCTTTGATATGTCTGAAAAGTTCATATATGACAATATTAGACAGTGTTACCGCATCTAAGAACTTGTTCCAAAGAAAAGACTACTCCCTGTATCCCTGACAGCTTGTGCCTTTTTTGCTTCAGTCTCTGTGAACATAAAACTAAACTAAATTTTATCATCTTGGGCTCTCGAAGAAAAATCTTTTATTTGAAATAAATATATTTTTCTACGTAGTAAATATTGTTGTCGTAATTATATAATGACGGACAAATGCGGTTTTATCTCATTGCAAAGCTTCGTTTGTGTGCGTGTGTGTGTGTTCGTATGTGAGCGTATGTGTGTTCGCATGTGCGCGTGTGTGTGTGATCGTATGTGTGTGTGCGTGTTCGTATGTGTGCGTCTGTGTATTCGAATGTGTGCATGTGTGCTCGTTTGTGTGTGTCTGTTTGTTCGCATGTGTGCGTGTTCGTACGTGATTGTGTTCGTATGTATATATGTGTGTTCTTATGTGTGCCTGTGTGTGCTCGTGTGTGTGTGTTCGTATGTTTATGTTTATTATTATTATTATTATTATAGGAACGAAGCCAACAAGATTTCTCACTACGACCAGTTGACTGATGGCGTTTGCCTACTATCCATCAAATTAAAGTTCTCATTACGAAATTAAAGTGATCATTACCAAATTAAACTAAACAGAAGCATATCAAATTTAACCAAACGCATATTAAATTAACTGGAAATGTTGCAAATTCACTTTTTGTAATTAAAACAAGGAGCTGTCGGAAACTGAAGCTTAAATAGTATTTCCAGTGATCTCAATAACATTGCAGTAGATTAAAGAAGCTCTGTCGAGGATATGGCCAGAAAAGGAGATTATATTTATCAAAATGTCGCCCCTAGAGAAAAGGTTTATCATGATACTGTCTATTATTTTTGTGTTACCTTGCTGTAGTGCAACAGAAAGATTATCATGACCGTAACATCTCGTCTCGCTAATAGTTCGGCCTGCAGTGTGCAAATGCATCAAGTCATAATCTATGCTGTAATGTTTCTAAATTTTAGTGTGGAAAAGAATCAACATTCCGGCACCAAGTCCAAATGAGGCCAGTATAACGTCAATAGCACTATCGTCCGGACGACTTCACGCGATCCTAAAATCGTCGCAAAAAAGGAAAGCGAGTCTCATGACGATTGATTTGACGATGACTAGCATTTCCAAAACAGAGGAAATAAATGCAAATGATCCAAGAGGATTACTCGCTTTTATAAAGGAAAATCGTGGTAACAGCTTTCACCTTATTGTATCTATTGGAATCAATGTAATTAGTATTTTTGTTTACCGTATGACCTGTGCCACCATTGTCTCTTGTCATTACAAACGACGCTGTTTCAATGCGTTTGAACAACTGTTTGGCTTCTTCAGAAACATACGTTAAGAAACTAAATCTTTAATTTCAAGTAATACCCTTTCAAAATCAGATTTTTAACCTGAAATTAGCGATTCGTTTATAGTCATGTGATCATTTTCCTGTACAACTACTTTTCCTTATTTTCATTTCAGCCGAATTTCAGTTATTTTGCTGACACTGACATTTTTCGTCATATTGCAAAAAGGCTGTGTTGACATCGTTATCCAGGAAACATTAATAATCATTTGTAGAACTTTTGTTATAATGCTTGTGTGACTTGGTTTATTTACTTTAGCTTCGATTCCTAGTTAAAAACATTTTTAATATGAAAAACTCATGATTCATAAATGGCAATGATTTCTTTGTTTTATTTTGTTAGTAGTAGTAGTATTAGTATTAGTAGTAGTAATAGTAGTAGAAGTAGTAGCAGTAGTAGTATTTGTCCAAGATTATTTCTTTATCTACCTTAAATATATAATATGATGAAATAACTTTACTAAAACAAATGTTAAATGAATCCAGATACGATGTTCAATGGTATCATGGCATAAATAGTTCATATCGAGTAAAAGTATTACCTCAACTTATATTGTAATGTGAATCCAAAGCAGCAAGCTTATAGAAAGACTCGAAACTTGACTATAGCGTTTGAGCAATATGTGGTATAATGTATAATTTCCTAACATAAAAATAAAATTTCGCTCATGAAGAATGAACATTTAATGAACTAGTGGAACATTTTTCTACAGTACACTAAAAAGGACAGATTTATATAATTACAGAACACAGAGAGAGAGAGAGAGTATTTGGATGTTGAAACATGTTAGTATTTTCAACCTTACGCACTCTAAGACAAGCACGATACCAGAATAAGAACTTCGAAATGCCTATCGTACAGTTACAATACACCGCATACAAAAATACTAACATAAGAAATGTAATTAAACATGTGGATATTATGTTTTTTGGTTTTTTTTTAAGTAAGCAATGCTGTCTAGAGCAAGCGCTCGAAAATGGTGATACTGACTCGGAGCTAAAGACAGATAACTACACGGTATATTAAGCGACTTTCAGAAGAGTTACACACATTAATATTTAACACAAAAGCTAAACTATATAGAGATAGTGACTATTAATTTGCATGTTTTAACAGGACAAATGTGTGGTCAAAGATGTTTGTGTAGAATACGAATTGAAGATAATAAATGTTTCAATCTATAGATATCAAAAATAAATTGTATAGCATGTCTTGTTCAGAAAAGATGGCCGATTTACATGTGACATAGAATAATAATAACTAGGAAATAAAAAGTTTAATCTCTGATAGCAACATCCAGTGTAATCAAGGAATACATTACGTATTTGGTGTAGGCAAATATACAGATTTGTTTACGACTAAACATACAATGTACCTTGAAGTTTTCGTAACTTTTACAGGGTCTACAAAGATTCAAGAAAATCGTCCACAGACTACATAGCAGCAAAGACAATATTGCATATTGCTCAAATAATTGTACCTGTTTTAGAGGGTCATCTTATTGGTTTGTTGATAATGCCTTAAATATTTATAAAGCATGAAGTATTCCATGTTATTTTATCTTGCTTAAAATGACTGACAAGAAACAGTATCTAAAACTTCTTTAGGATGGTCTGTCAGTCCAGATTCTTTGACTAATCTCATTGGCGTATGCGAAGGAGACAAAATGAAATAAAAATGTGCTAAACTGAAAGTAATGCTCAACCGATTAGTCTAACAGTCTACTCACACAAGAAGCAAGAAATAGAACAAATATTTCCATATAGAACGGTCTTTATCAGCTGAGCGTATGACCAGTGTCAGACAGATATAGATGACATGCGACCATATGAACAAGACAATAATGAATATAATACAGCTTGGAATTGATGGAGATTTTCTTTAAATTGTGATGCGATGAAAAGTAAAAACAAAATGTACAAGGAATGCACTGAGTTTTACAATAGAAAAACAAATGAGTTGCTGTAAAAGGAAATCTTTAAAGTTGTCAAAGTACTCAGACAATAAAGGATATGAAATTTATTAATTTAACAAAACTATACAGACTAGAATTGGTATTATTTCACTCACAATGAATCCAAAAGGCGGGCTGACGTTTTACTAAAACTAAATGAATCAGAAAATAGTAAGCATCAATGTTCAGTGAATATTACTCCAGCCAAAACAAATAAGGAAAATAAGCCGATCAAAAATATGTATAAACATGTTCGTTTCCTTGACAACTGATCTATTTCAACACTTGCATTCAAAAACAAGTGTACCATGACTGAATTCCAGCATGTAACGTATTTTTGGAAAGAGCTATATACTTAACTTTCATACGAAAATACATTAGGTGATCAGGAAATGTCAAACATTGAATATAACGGATACAGAGGGTATGTTTTACGAACTAAAGATTCGCACACAACTAACAAAACGACATATGCATAGCTGAAAGATGTAAACGCAGAGCTGAAGAACGGTAAAACATACGTACTCGTTAAATGGAAAGGGTCTGAATACAGTTTAACAAATTGGACCCAGCCGAAAACATTATGTCATCAAAACAAGTAGAGGAACGACAAAACAAAAATAGAAGAATTAGTTAGCATGAAAACTTGGAGGTTTTGAAATACAATTAGTTTCTAGAATTTGAAACGTGTACAAAATATAGCGTATAAGAACACAAAGAAGTCAACACTTGCGTGCTATGTAACTTTTCGTTGTCCACAAAACCTTAATGAAAATGGAAAGAAGCTACATAACCATCACCAGTAAATAACTTAAAAGTACAAATATAATAATGTGATAAGACAAATAGCATGTACATAGTATCCTGGTGGGGGTAATAAATGAAAAGATATTACATTCAAATATATTAAGATCATTGCAACTACATCGCTAAGAAGTTCTTTGAAAAAGAGCAAATGATGTAAACGACTACAAGCTGGTCTACAAAATTTGCACAGAAAATCAGGTGATAAATCCCATAATTGTTGATGAAATATTTATTTAAACAAAGATAGAGCAGCTATAGTGTCAACTATGCATTTTACCTGGACAAATTTGTAGAATTTACCATTTTAACAGATGCCTTAATGCTTTTATTACAATGAATTGCCACAGAAATTAATAAACCCCAATCAGTTGACCTGTTAAAAGCTTTAATACGAAATAAATGAAGTAAAATCCAGTAGACATTTTACAGTGTGTAGATGTGCAGAGTTTGAAAATGCAAGTTTTGTTGAACTTATATTTAGCAATCATTAATAATTTAAATTAACTGTTCAAATACCTGGCAGAATCAGTATTGGCGATATTGTTAGCTGTAATTTGATATAGATGCAACAGACATTCTGACAGGGAAACAGAAGAAATCAAAGTAGCAAGCTATTGCAAAGCATGTGAAAGTACCAAGGATAAAAGAGTGTGAAAAGTCAACGAGGTGAAAATGATTTCAAAGTATATAAAATTAGGTGATTTGAGATAGAAATTAGCACAGAAGTACACTTGAATGTCGAAATAACAAATATATGTTGGCGTATTTTGCACAAGAAACGTCAATTTCAGGTTGTTTTTTTTTTTCTCTTCTTCTTCTAGAAAACATTAAATAATATATATTTGTACGTGCAATGATAGAGGAAGGACTTATTATATTCCGCAGGCTTTTGAAGAGTACTATTTTTAATTCATAATGATAAATTTCATTACTGTAAATGAGAAGCTAATCTAAATGACTATAAGGCTAATAACTGGTCAGATTAAAATTCATGTATTCGTCAAAATCCAGTTATACATCCAAGGGAAATTCGTGAAGAAAGTTGACAAAATATATCATTTTAAAGGTTATTATATAACAAACTTCAAAACCAGTGTGATAACATTTTATGTGAGAGGTCAAGCTCACAGATCAAGGACAAATTAAAGTCTCCGTGCGTAATGTTATTCTATATGTAATGCGAGATAGTTTTAATGGGGAAACATTTTTAAGTCCTCTTTTGTACAATCATTATCCGTGTAACTTACGATATAATATTTTATATAGTACCAGATAATGTGAAATGATAACAGATAATTGGATATCCTGACTCCTTTATTAGTATAGATACTACTTTGAAGCTATCACATAAGGACGCTACAGTTATAACAATATCAGATTGTATTTTATTTGGCATTCATGTATGTTTTTAAAGTATACCTTTCATGAGGTTTAGCCGTAATGTTCAAAATGTGGTATCTGAAAATACATGTCTAGGAATATGGATGGCAGGTGTCATTGATCAAATTTATACCCATGATATTGATTTGAACCGCCACAAGTATTGATAGACAAAGCATGCATCAAGTAGAGTTGAAGAAATATAAGATCTTAATACAAGATTAATTGTCCCGGATATTGAACATTGAAGAAAATTAGATACTGTTAAAAGGATCTCGTCCAGCCGCTGATCATCTCATTCAAGAAGCATTTTGAATGAGCAATTTCCACTTTTCGTAATCACAGATCTTTGACAAGACACCAAAATATGGACATTTCAAAACCTAAATAAAGAAAACAGTCTGAGTTCGTATTTTTGAAAATTATAAATGGCACAGTTATAGTCAGCAACAATACATATATCTCAAAATTTAAGTCACTTTCTCATGACTATATCATTAGTACTGTTATCGAGGATAGTACCATAACTACCATGTTTGTACTACTGAGATAGATACTCAAAGGTTACTTTTAAGTCATGGACTTTTTCATGACTGTTATATAGTAGAATGCCCCACCCAGCGTGTAGATGCTATTGAGATGGACACGTAAAGGTTTACAATTACATCTTCAAAAGGACAGGCATGGTGCTGCAGTAAGAACGGATGATTTTAATATTGCTCCAGTGATTGGTTCTCTGGGCTGCATGTCAAACGCAAACCAAAATCTGAATTATTTATATGTAAGAATTAGCAGATCAACTGACCACTTTAATTTCTGTGAATAGAAGGAAGAAATTGGTAAATTTTTGAAACGTTACTTTCCTGTGGGCTACAACCGAGTACTTAGACTTGAAACACGACTCGCCATGGGAGTCCTGGTGACACTCAGATTTGATGACGATATTCAAGATCGCAAAGTTACCTTATATAACATTTTTGCCATTTTGTAGAGAAAGAGACCAAAATGAAAACCCATCCACGATGTTGAACTAGTGTATATGCATCATGCCGCATCTGTGCGAGGATGGTAAAACTGACTTTGGTGAATCTAAATTGCATGTGTGCATGCAGCTACAAGTCAAACGGGCTGTAGCTGTGAGATATTATATTGTACAAGGAAATATGCAACACCCAACTGCATATGACGAGAATACAAAAATGATCAAGGTATTATTAATGCTTGGCATACAATTCCATAATTTTCAAAGTCTAAACCTGTTACAATCGTTGTAACAACTTTTCTAACAGTTATCCTTGCCGATGAATTAAATAACCATTCTTGAGGTGCTGAAATAGCCTCGCCCTTTCAACATAGTTGTCATGCGAACTGATAGGAAAATGTTAACACTCTACATGCGGATATACCAGACGCAAATAACTTAAAATGTCCAGAGATCATTGCAACAAAAAAGAGGGTTTTTTCGAGTATGAGAAGTGTATACAGTTATCGCAGTAATAAAGTTCACTAAATGCTACACTGAATAGAATGGAATAGATGATAGATGGTCTGAAGTATATAATTATTACCTAATTACCAAGAGACAAACATTAGAAAGAGGCACACGATAAGGCGTGTAAATACCCGTGCAATTGCTCTGCAGTCATTATTTGAAATCACAGTTGGAGCCTGCCTGGAAAATGTGACAGCCATTGGTGAAAAACTGGCAAATATACACAGAAATTACACGAAAGATCCAGAATCCACCGTCAGCGCATAAAAAGCTTTCACATTACAGATAGATTCCACAAATATTTTGGAAAAGTTGCATAAAAATGAAAAGGGCCATCCATGTATGATATTTTCAATCCATATGAAGATAGTATGATTCTTCTGATTAGATCTACTAACCTGGTGTGTGGAATAGTATTCTTGCACGCTTTAAAACACTTGCAAGTACTTTCTCCTCTTTGATCAACTCCATTACTCAAGGATGACCTATCTCTACACACGAAACATGAAGGGACGGTTCTCAAACAGATTGCTAGAAATATCATCAAACACTATAAAAATGCTACTTGTGATGTTAATAAGTAAAATGTAGCATCTATCATGCAAGATCACCGTGGAATAATACTTAAATCGGTGAATGAAAATTGTTTGTGACAATAATTTGGAAAGCTTAGCAGCTCTAACATAGACAAAGATTGCATATATCTCCTTTTTTTGTTCCCCACCCATCTGTCACATCTTCTTTTCAGTTAAGTTTTAGCTGTTATTTCTTTTGATGTTCCGTTTGCAATAGCTATGTTGAATTCCTATTGTGTTCATCAGTGTATGTGGAATTTACGTTGCTATTGTGTTTGTTTTCGATCATTTTCGATTGTCTCCAAATTACATGTTATTAAGTGTCAGTGATATAATCATTATTAGCGTTTGCACTATTTAGAGCACATACTATTTGCTTTTTCAATAAATTAAATAACCAAAGAAATAAGTTCATTTAACACAGCCTTTATACTTAAATAAATAGTGGAAAAAAAATTAAGTTTAAATAATAAAATTCTTTATGCTAAAATGATGTTACAACAGATGCAAAAGGTCAAATATCACCGAGTGGCATTATTAACATAGAAAATGATTCCACTGAAACTGCACCACATGCGCTCTTTTGAAGCATTTTCCAGCTGCAGATTCTAGGGTTGAACAATGTAATTTTGAAACCATACATAATGAAACTCTATGTCTTAACAACTATAATGGGAGATATCAGAACAATGCTAGCACCTTGCACTATAGTAGAAAAGATAGTTTTACCACATTAAACTGGGGGAAAAGAAGGCAATATGTCAATGTCACCTATGGAGGGTGGAACGTGCAACTTCTGACAAGTACACAAAATAAAAAACTATGTTACTTGTCATACATTAGCAGATATTAAACAGGTCATCAATATACCAGTCAACAGAGAAAAAATTATATACGCCCTCAAAGTGCATATTTGTTTTGTATTTTGTCGAGCAAAGGATAAAAATCAATAAGCTAAAATCGATTATGTTTTAGGCATTAATAGATTGCTTTGAAACCCAGAAACCTAAAGAAGTTTAATTATCAGATAATTTAGCGTGTTACTAACTTAGAAAGACAATGTGTGACAAGCTGGATGAGTTATTTTTTATACGGATATTCGTAAACTCGTCACATCATATCTCCAGAGCCTAAATGGCGCAATTTTTTATGATATCATGAATAAAATAGTAATTTAAATATAACTTTTCTTTGGTTGTATAGTTGTTTCGGAAATCAAAATCCCATGCAAGCTATCATTGTATTTATACTGGTAAATCTCTTGCCTGAAATATTTATACTGCATATTTATATACTGATTCTCTGTTTCAATTAATGCGGCATCGTTTAAGGCTTTTGCTAGTAAATCAACCTTATGCCTGTTAATTTAAAGATATATACAAACCAGACTGCTCTTTTGAGAGTCGTATCTCTTCCATTTTACATGACATTGTTAGTCATAAAATCCTTACTGAACGAAATGTATGTCATTGTTATTTAGTGTGATTTGTAACTCTTTATCTGATTCATTTTAACCAGCATCTTGATGAACGGAAGTGTATCCTAACTGGGCAAGTTATATTTGTTACGTGCTGGAAGTCAATATTTACAAAATAAATGATTATAGATATGCACCTTTTGTGCGGGCGCTTCTCTGTCGCCTAACTTGTCTTCAAATGTATTTAAATGTATTTGTTGAATCTGTTTTGCATTTTTCAGTCTGTAACTCTCTATACACTAGATTTCAAATTTTTTTTATATCTCTTTAAACTATTTCTTTAATATATTGTTTGAATTGATTTGAAACACAAGCAAACCGTGGTTGAAGGTGATCCTTAGTAATTTCCCGTACTCAAAGCATAAGTACCTTCAGAGTTCGAAATTGTCGGCAATATCACATACCACACTCCCTTCTTCAGCGACTAACGTTGATCACGTGACTATAATGGTCACATGATACCAGGGGACTGGTGTAGATGGGTGGTAATTCAAGCCTTCAACCCTGTTTAGTGTTGGCCTCCGCTGTAGTATTTCGATCACCTCCTTCACCTTCCTTTTCTATATATTGTCTTCTATTGCGATCACCATGCTTTGGCTGGGGACGTAGGCATCTCCCATATTGTTACAATGTTCATGTATGACCGATCACTCACTACTTATATTTTCTTTAATCCTGGTTTCTAACACTCTGTCTGTTTGTGTTTTTTTTCTCGATGTAATCCTTTTCAAACTCATTACATGAGACTCGGGACCCCATTGCCGCTCCCTTTTTGTTGGTGAAAATGCCTATTGTAAATCAATAAGGCACATATGTTCAGTAGGGAGGTCACATCTTTTCGGAGTATTATCTCCATCTAATTTCTCTCTGATCACACTCTCGTATCACGTGAGCATTATAGGTCACGTGAACAACATTAGTCGCTGTTGAAGGCAATGTGATATTACCAAAAATTTTGATCTCTGAAGACATTTATGCTCTGAGTATGGGAAACTACTAATGATCATAGATTATCTTTTCAGCTGTTGGAATGTGGTTTAGCGAATTTAAATGTAGCTCTGGTACTCTATTGCCTCTGGCATGACTTTTCGGGATCTTTATTTTTGTTTCTTGCAAGTTTGTTACTATCGTGCAGTGATGCTTTCATAGTCACAATAAATAACGTACATAACTTTTAAATGGAGGTTGATAGCTTTTGACATTTTATGACCGAGCATTCGTCAAGCACTATATCTATCGAATTCACCACACGATAACATAGTTTTCTTCTTTGCTCTGAGAATGTTTCTGGTGTATAAGATAGACTAATGTATTCTTGCTTATTTATTTGTGTTCGTGCGTGATGTCTGCTTAACTATGATGCTATTAATGTGTGTGTGTGTGTGTGTGTGTGTGTGTGTGTGTGTGTGTGTGTCTAACACAGCGATTGGACACTTTCATTTTGCTCAAAATCTCAACTCTCACTAAATTTCCATGACCGTTTCTGCATTGAACGTTTTTTTCTTCTTTATTCCAATATCTTACATCTTGTGATTTTCATTAGATTTTCAGAGATGTTTAAAGGGTAAACATGTAAGAGGGAAGTAACAGATATGGTCAGGTGCATTCATACATTTAAGGGCTTTAATAGTTCCACCATATTGATGGCAACTGTCTGCGAAGGACAAGGTTGTTGCATGTAGTTAGATGCCATCGAGCATGACAAAGCTAGACAGAGATTAAACATAACACGAAAAATGATTATAAAAAGGACGATTGTGCGTGATTTTTCAATTTTAATACATTTTCATAACGTTTTTTAAATTATCACTCCTATTTTAAAAAATCTAAACTTGTAATCGTCACTATACAGGAAGGATTGTGGTGACCTGCCGTTAAATATTGTACATATATACACCGTTAAATCATTCTATGATTGTGACAGACCTGATAGATACAGATGGATCCTCTAACTCTTGTCATTCGCTTTGGTTTTTATTTTCGTTCAATGTGTTATTTTTCACCTGGCATGCATGTATCTACATGTTTTCTAGATTCATACGAGCCCGGCACAGTAATAAAGAGGGGAAGTTGCCCGATTCCATTGCAAGGAAACGGTACATGCTCAGAATATGAGTGCATCGCGGACTATGGCTGCGGAGGAAACGGTACAATTTGTTGTCCGCACTCTGGAGTTTGGTGTAAGAAATGTGCCAGACCAGTCAACGAGCATCAATACATCGATGCCACGTGTAAAAATTGTACAAATGGCGTCTGCATTAACTTGACCTGTCCACCAATTGGCGATTGCAGTGCCATCTCAAAATTGAATTGTTGTCCTATTTGTCTAGGTAAGTTCTCAGCAGATCAGCTTTGCATTAGAACATTGTGTACACAACAGATCAACCTTGCATTATTAATTTTATAACAATAAAAAGATGTTTGAATATTTTAGTTAAGTCTTTTTTGTTCATTATTAATACCTATCATGCAGGCGCTAAACTATTGAAAAGTGGAAAATTCAAGTACGTTTGTTTTTGGTGAAAACAATTTTAGCTAATTAATATTGCTATATCTCTTATTCGCCGATTCATAAAAGGATATATACATATAGATATCAAAATAACATAAACATGGAAGAGGAATATGTGAATAATAGAAGAAGAACATATATATTGAAATAGAAAAGTCTTATTAAACAAATACATTGTTTCAGATATTACAGATTGTCTGGAAAAACGTAAGTTACAGTTATCCCTACGTTTATTCCTTTTTATTTCGACGCTCGATCTATACAAATAAACAGGGGACTAATAGATTCTCAGTATTTCCTTCTGAATTCTACCTGATTCTATGAATGCTTAGCCAATATTATTTTACTTCATTTGGTAGGAAGGGAAAGAACACCAGAGCTTACCTATCTATCATATATATATATATATATATATATATATATATATATATATATATATATATATATATATATATATTGCCTCCAATACCCTTAAAAGTACTCTAAAATAATAACATATTCATAGTGAGAATAAAAAACAGTATAGCATTTTCCTTCAAAACGTATTGTTATCAATAACAAACAATTATGTAAGAGTAACGGGTCTATTATGATCAAAGAAACACAAGAAAACACAAACAAAAAAAAACAAAGAAGAAACATTACTATAATAAACAAGAGTGCGTGCTTTTTGCAAGCCAAAATAGGTCTTATTCACATTTTTTGCTACTTTTCGGGGAAGGAACAATTTAGCAAAATTTATCTTATATTTTATCTTTCAAAGCAAACAGTAGATACATTGTCTTAGGGAGCGGTAATTGTTCAGGGGTATGCAGTTGTTAGAGGGAGCAAGTATCCTGGGGAATGGGTGGATATATATATATATATATATATATATATATATATATATATATATATATATATATATATATATATATATATATATATATATATATATATAGGATCTTATATATGGGTGGTTGGGTGTTAGTAGGTTTTCAAAACACTGCATGCATCGTGTCATTTTCATTGATGATTTCAAATAAAATATTGTGAGTATTTAGGCTGAAATGCCTTATGATTTCTTCATGGCAGCTGCGTATGGCTGGAAAATGTAGTGTTATGGACATTTAATTGTTATCTTAATATAGTACGGATCAGATACTGGAGTGGATAAGCTGCGGTTTTAGCATTTTATTTAAATCTGAATTATATTCAATCGTTGATCTAGTTTTGTGAATGAGGCACCTGTTGTTATTTATAACATTTGATGGAATGTAGCTCTATGTAGACTCACAGCATTCAGACAAAATATGAGACAGATGAATTATTTTAATACATCAAGAATTAGCATACGAGCAACTCAATAAATGTTTGACTGCGACACCTACCCAAAAATCCAGGTACCTTCTTTCTCTTAGCAGATATTACATAAATAAATTGAGACAACGTTTTATTCTGTTTAAAATATTGAATTGACTAAATACCATGATTTTATCAATTGATAACGTACATGGTTAATCTTAGTATTTAAACCTTATGGATACACCGTATTCAAAAAATGAATCAAAATGTGTTTAATTTAAGTAACGTTCCATTTCAGAACTAATATCACATGGTATATATTAAAATTCTTGTAACTTGTAAGTAAAATGTGTGGAAAGATGAAATGAAAATGATGGATGCCTGAAGTTATGTCAAAACTATGTCCTTGCGTTTTGTTGTGTGATGATGAGTTTCTGAAACATCTTCTAATCTAGACTTTTTACATGTTATCAAAAACTAACATTTGAAATTGCACAATTTAGTATCATGGCTTGACTCGAATTTTTCATTATTATTATTATTATTATTATTATTATGTTCAGTGCAAACGTCTGTGCCTAATACAGTTAGTAGATATAATATCTTGAAATGTTCACATAGCATATAAATATAAAAAGAACAGGTGGTTAAGAACTCTTATACATCGTGGATTCAAATGAGATCAGTCATTTTGCCCATCCAGTTCCCAGCTGTATAAAGAAATTTGTGCAATCGTTCAACTACTGTGGTTTACGAGAGTCAGAGGGTTTATCTATGCATATCTGTTTCAGCTATCATTGAAGGATGTCCAAACGATGTATTTAATTTCACTCTACCAAAGAATAATGATTCTGTCCAAATAGATGTGAATGCATATCCATTCAATGCGATACGTGCACATGATTGCTCCTCCGGGAGAAGATATATTCAAGTTGAACTGCGAAATAATAGTCTGACGTGGAAGAAAGAACAGCAGCACGTCGACGTAATAGCAAAAAATATTAATGGAGAAAGTGTCTGCAAAGTTTCAGTACAGGTTAGAGGTAAGTGAAATGGCCAGGAAAAAACTGCTTTATTTTTATAAAGTGTAATGTTGAGCTATTTCAATCGCCTATGTGATCGAGGGCTTAAATACACGTACCTATAAATTAGACACACATTTTGTTGATAGCTGTTGGTTTGACGAATGCGAATGGTCACACCGTAATGGGTAGCTTGACGTGTGTAGTTAATTCAGTTAGGTAGGAAGCTCACGTATGATAGATTGACTGGCTGGCTTTATTTCCCTTTCAAAAGAGATCACGTCATATTATGCAAATACATATACGCACTTGTATTTATAGGTTACTGCATTTGTATGGGAAAATATGAACGAGTTTTTTGGATGGATATGCTGAACGACCTTGGAAGTGTTTCAACGTGTTTAAAGAGTGAATTTTGTCTAAGAGGCTTTGATTCAGAGACATGATCGGTATATAATTTTAAAAAATCCTTATTCCATCGTGTGGTGTAGCGGTAAAGGTTTCACTCGTAGCATCTTCATTTGTAAAAATATCACAGTTTTGTACCACACAATTAGGTATTAACGAGGGAAAGAAAATATCCTCAATATTATATTTTTCTCTATCATATAGATGTTAAACTATCCATATAGCGTGAGCAGTTTAATGTTTTTGATATGTCAACATCTTAGCATCTCCCTTGATGCGAATCTGATTGGACTAAATAAACCAAATCTGATTGGTCTAAATCAGCCAATTAAATTTTTGCACAGTATTCTGTTTTACTGATTGTCTGCGACAGTAGGAAGTTTCCCTTACCTCGCCTTCTGGATTTTCTTTGTATTTACTATTACTACTAGCATTTTCGCGGTCATGTTTCGATTTGATTGCCCAATGGGCGTTTGGGGAAATGTTTATGTCTGCATGAATGTGGCCAAATATTAAATTATCGGTATCGGTCAAATGATAGAGGGCTCGGTTTATAAGCATACAACAGTCACCACCATCTCCCATAAGAAGCGTGGTTTAAATCTCACTCACCTCTGTTTAGAGAAGAAAGTGGACAAATGCTTGTCTCACAACTGACAGAAAGTTTTCCAACCACAGCATTGTTACGAATCAAATAATGCAAAATATCAGGTTACAAACGCATTACGCTGCTCGGCAACGTCTTTAGTTTAGATTTATTAGAATTTATGTATCCAGAAATTATCCCTTCACATCAATATCCAACAACTGGCATGCCACATTCTTCTGCTGCATGAAACACTGCGTCCATATATATATATATATATATATATATATAGAGAGAGAGAGAGAGAGAGAGAGAGAGAGAGAGAGAGGAGGGAGCCTTTTTACATTTTCATATTTAATTAATAATAATCAATTTTTAGAACATTATAATAGAGTTAAGAAACAACAAGAAGAACAATAAAACATTAAATAGAGAGTTTTATTGTCGGTATTATCGTTAATTAAAACAAAATAATAACTTAGACCAATTATAAGCATATTAAATATTTTAATTACCATTTGTTGTCTTGTCATTTGGCTCAGCTTCTACGCCCGACTTACTTCCTTGAGCCGGTTCTTGGACAATATGATAACCCCTTACCTAGAAGAATGTAATCACTGTTAGAATTCGCTTAGATAGGTTTAACACCGTTTCTATTCCTCTTTTGATTTTCTTTTTTCTTTCCTTTTCTTTCCTCCATATGTTCTTGTTTTTTATTCTAAAAATCTCCTATTCTTTCTTCTGTTTGTTTTGTCTGCAACAGATCCTTTAGGATTTCCATTAGTCTTTTTCGTGTTGATATTATGGGTATGTTGGATTCCTGTGTAGGTTTCCTTGCTGCATTTTTGACGGCATCTGCATAGGCTGCTTTTTGTACGCATGGGGCTATTAAGCTTTTTGTACGCATGGGGCTATTAAGCTTTTTGTATGCCTGGGGCTATTAAGTTTTTTGTATGCCTGTGGCTGTTAAGTTTTTTGTATGCCTGGGGCTATTAAGTTTTTTGTATGCCTGTGGCTATTAAGTTTTTTGCATGCATGGGGCTATTAAGTTTTTTGAAAGATCATTCATGAAATTGTTTTGCAGGGGTTTATTATTTTTTTCTGTGTGAATTGATTGATAGGTTCTTCTTGATGTTTTTGATGCATGTTTCATTCCATTTTCATTTCTTGGTCGTATTTATTCGTAGTTCCCATCCGTATATTCCTGACATTTATGGACTTAATTTTCTCTACTGATTCATTTCGTTGTTGAATATATATTTTTGATTTATCTCTAGTAATTTTAGATGATGTTTCTAATTGTCCTGGAAAATTGTTTTCCTCTCTCTGTAGATTCTGTAATTTTTAAGTTGACAATAGTTCGTCTTTTTTAGATTCCGTAATTTAAAAGTGTTCTTCATAACAAATGCCAGTTATCAAAGATTTTAGTTCATCTCTATGTTCTTCTAGTTCTTTGCCTATCTTGATCGCTTTTCTTTGGTGTTCATCTTTTAGTCTTTCACAGATTTCCAACGATAATTTGTGCAACAGCGAGTCAATAGATTCTTGAAACTTCTTTGATGCTGCGTCATTCCCAATATAAATTTTTAGTTCTAAACGTAATTCCGTTTGGCACAAGATTGTCTTCCATGCAATTTTCAAGAAAGCCTGTGTAATCCATTTTTCGTCTGTTTCATCGCTAATTTTTTCATTGTTGGTTTTAAATATGTCATTTCATTACTAATGTGTGAATCATGTCCCGGTGTTCTTGATAAATGAAGAAATAAACAAAACACATACACACACATTCAATATATATATAGAGAGAGAGAGAGGATCTCAAATGGGTAATGATTTGATATTGAATTTATGAAACGAGTTGAATAATGCCCAGCTTTTGCCAGCCTTGAGAAGCAAAAGCTGGACATTATTCAACGAGTTTCATAAATTTAATATTAAATCATTGCCCATTTGAAATTCCTTTTATCACAGTTTTTATTTCAGTAGAAATTATTTAGATAGAAAGGTTTATGAATAATTTCATTCTTCCTGACAGATGTTGTATCGTTCATTTGTTATGCGTACAAAATAGTCCCCATCAAAGCTGAACTAGTATTAAAGATTAAGAGTAGATTATACTTTTCGTACAATCTATAAGTCAAAGAACACGCGTCCTTCCGAAAGAACAAAATATTTCACAAAGACAAAGTCATTTTTCAACACAAAATGCTCGTGATGTCACTTTGTATGATACAGTACTGGTTATAATGCAGTAGGGACGGTCCATACGTAACCTAATATGTCATTTTCATCACTAAAACTTTCATTGTTACAATATTCATTTGAAAGAATGTTTCCTGGATGCAGAAATTCCCATATTTACCGTAATGTATTTATGACCGAATATCTGCACTATTTTATTAAGAACATCAGATGACAGAATATGTAAAACAACATTCATTTTGTCTCAGAATTGCAGCACATATTTACTGCGTAAATATGCAGTAGTTGGATAAACGTCTGTCGGTTTGGAGACCAGTTTATGTCCACCTTCTTCGGTGAACAGAGCTAAGTGTATTTACTTATGTAAGTTAACATTTAAACCACACTTGTATATAGGGTGAATTACATTCTTCAGGTTTACCGCTACCCCTCCAACCCCAAATTACGCATTCGCTATGAAATGAGCAATACCCTTAGCTTGACTTGTTGTTGTTCTTCTTCTTGCCTTGGGGTTTTGGCAGTTTTTCATTGTATCATATTTTATACTTGACATAACAAGCCCCTGCGGTGGTAAATTGGCCATATTCAGACAGGCGATACCATTTTTTTCCCAAATTCCTTTCGTGAATCGAATCAAAAAATGACGGTCAAAATGTTCATTGACAACAAAACATTCCAGAAGGCGCGTTTGCAAACGTTTTCCCACGATCGCAGCCAGACAGTAAAGAGAATACTAGACAATAATTTCATGGGCTTATTTGGACCAATCAGAATCACATAAAGGGATAAGTTCAAGTATTATAATATCAAAAATATGAAACTGCACACGCTATAGGCAAAATGTACCGACTGAAAGACAAATGCGTAATGAGCGAGGCGTACAATTGAACATATATAGATTTTAAGATCATTTCACTACCCTTCTTTGCCGTTTTGTTAAATAAATACACTATTTCGTCATATGATAAATGTATTCTTACGGCTGTGTTCATTTCAGGCAACATTTATTAAACTCATCGAATAATTTCCAATATTCAACACGTCTCATAATTCATTTGAAATGATCACTCGTATAAGATCTTCTGTCGCTGTAATTTGTCTTTCAGACGTAACAGCACCATGGTTTCTTAGCTGTCCAAGTGACATGGAATTTTTCTCCAAAGACCTGTTCACAACCGCGACATGGTTTGACCCAGTGGCCGATGACAATATTGCCAAGCCGCCGATTCTCCAGCAAGAAGATAAACACTATCAATCTCCCATGGATGTGAGCGTTGGAACCGTTTACTCCTTCAAATACACAGCAAAGGATTACGAAGACAACAGTGGACCGCCGTGTTCATTTAATATTAGTATACGTAAACTAGGTCAGGACAATTTTCAAACGTGTTTAATTTGTTTATCTTAACATCGGAAAGAAGACGTAGCCTTAGACATTGACAATTTATCTCAGGGCGGGTGGATGGTTTAGTTAGAGAAAGAAACTTTTCATGTACTCCATGAAAGCCAACTAATATCCTATAAGAATTATGGGTAGACAAGTAATCACAGGGTTTTGTTTTTGTTTCAAAAACGAAAATTCAATTTCCATCCCTTCGCCCACCCACCTCCTCCACTACCCGGTGCCTTCGAAAGATTTCCTTTCATATTCGTCCTCACATGAAAAGATTTTCAATGACATACTACATAACGCTAGAAAACAAATATATAACTTCATCAGTATGCAAAACTCCACTCGATGTTTTGTAGTCAAGCCTGCCATGTTGAATATGGCTCAGACAAAGGACCTAATTGCAACACACAGTATTTAATTGCTTAAGGAAAAATTTAATATTACGGTAGTGGAGTGGCAGGGAGGATGGTATTGTCTTTCCAACGAGAGTTTTGTTTTTCTTTCTTTCTCAAATAATAAAAATATCTTAAACATTGTTTTTCAAGTAGAGTCTGTGGGGCTGGAAATTTATTTTCCATACGATTACGTCTTTCCGCATCCCTCACCACCACCCCGCCCCCTTTTTAATATTAAATGGTCGGTTAATAAGACCATTTATAATTTTCGTACTGATTTCTTTAAAGTTTGTTAAAAAGCATGATTACAAAAGAAATAAAACTACCATACAGAGCGTGTAAAATGGGAGTACGGGAGTAAAATATGAAATCTCTCGCTCTGTACAAACAGCTTAAGAGAATACGATTACTGAGGTACTAAGTGGTAGGACACTCGTACCTTTATGGCATAAGGTATGATCTTTAGTCAATCGTTTTGGTATTGTACACCATTATTAATTTATCACTTTGAAGAAATATATAAATATTTATATCTAAATTCAAATTATTACCGACATCTTGTTATAGAATGTGCGTTTTCTTAAAACTGCACATTAGAATAAAGGATAATGCATAGGTACTTGTAATTTTTTAAACAATCTCCACTGTTATCATCATCATTGTTACTGTGTTAGTGATGATATTCATATGTGTAGCTATTATCATCATTATTATTATTATTATTATTATTAGTGGTAGTAGTAGTATTATTATTAATATTATTATTATTATACAGAGACTCCATGTCCATCGCCACCGCAGATTCATCAAGGTTCTCTCTTTTGCAAAGGAGATCCCGACTCTGTGGAATGTCACATCAAAGAATGTGCAAAAGATTTCATTATAATGGCAGAGTACAACCAGACCTATAGATGCCAAAATGGAAATTGGGTTCCGCCATTTAATGACAGCATCAAAACCGGCGCTTGTCTAAGTAAGATATTGCAATTGTACGAAGTGTTACAGCGGTAAAATATCTTATCAAATGTGTTATTTCAACAACTTTCATTCCACTTACTTTTTCAGTTTATTCATTGGACAAATCGTATTTGAATGCTCATTGCAAGTTCTTAAATGACATCTTGTACGTCTTCCCATAACCGCTCCGGTGGCTTAGTGGTCAGAGCGTCCCCCTAAAATGCGGGAGTTCGTGGCTCGAACCCAGGCATAGTCATATCAAAGACTTATAAAAATGGCACTTACAGCTTCCTCGCTAGGTGCTCAGCATTAAGTAGTTAGGGTTAGCCTGGTGTCAGGATAATGTGACTGGAGGGGACATGATGACACCGCCTAAATACCCGATTGAACCAACTGATAATTCTGAGGAAACATAACCTAACAATCATACTGAACCAATCTTTTAAACAAAGGAAACTAATACAAGTACGAAAGGAAACTAATGCAAGTACGAAAGGAAACCAATACAAGTACGAAAGGAAATAGAAATACAAGTACGAAAGGAAATAGAAATACAAGATTTCAACAGTCAAAATATAATTAATTATTATAGGGTTGGAAACTGCAATTTAAAAATTGAATTAATGACTTGAGTAGCACAACATGATGTACCCGATGAATAAAATGGAGAACTTCAATCTGCATATATGATATTAATTACTACAAAAGTTTGAAAATCAGGGAAATACTATACTTAAGACAAAGACTTAAACGTCTGTACCAAGAAAGTGCGTAAAAATGACAGCGATTTTTTGGGCGATTGCATGGTTAGTATCAACAGTTGAAACGTCTATGCAAAGCCGATTAGACCTAGTTTTTCCTACTTGACATTCCATTTATGCCAAAATTAACCACTCCAGGACAATCGTTTCTCAAAATGACGCAAAAGGCTTGAATAATCAAGTCAGTTATTTGTTGTAGCTTTAAGATCAGCAAAGGCAGTAACTGGAATTATTGATAGTATGATAGGTGAGTACGTGAGTACGTGAGAGGCTGGTCAGACCTATTTGTTATTTGAACTTTCAGTGGCACACTTGACAGGAAATAAAACTAGAGCTTCCTTGATTAATAGAAAACGTGCTGCAGTTCTGATATTTATGCTGCTCGCTCTTCTGTACTGTCTCGTCAATTCTCCATTCAAAGTTTGCAGCTTCAGTATGATGAGACTGCGCGTTTTGATTTTCATTGTTGTGTTGCTCTAAATCTAGCAGACCAACTTGTATCGTTTCCGTTGCATTTGTTTTAAGACTTGAAATATAATTTTAAATCAATTTCGTATTCTCGTTTCTTTTCTATTTTCATTTCCTCTAAAATATCTTTGGCTTTTCAAGACGTTGCTTACTTTGTTATAATCTTGTCATGTTTTACATATATACAGTTTCGTCCTTTAACTACAACCTTTTTGGACTTTGTGCACTCTAATCTTGTGACAAATACAAAGTTGCATTACGTGCAGGACCTCACCCTCTCGCTTCTAATTTATTATTGTTACGAGATCACATTCTAGAAACGTGTTATCTTTCAAAAACTCAAGTTTGATTTTATTCAGTAGTAAGGACTGTTTCAGTGGTATTTTATTTTATTTACTATAGGAAAGTTAATCAGATTGGTTTTTGATATTGTAGTAAGAGAAGTCATCCAACAATGATAAGATGACTGACGGTACTTCTGGAATTTAAGTTAATCAAACTTTTTGCTTTCCTTTTTTTTAGCTTTCGTACAGGCACGCAAAAACCTCTATAATTTTCAATTCATTAGATTTTCTATTAATCATCAACTCACATGTACTACATCATGACAAATTTCCTGCAAATGAACATGTATTCCGAGCAAACAAGCTTTCCCATTGAATGAATATTGACAAGACTAGTTTTAATTTGTTTTTTAAATACATTAAGAAATATTTTGGTTCTTGACTCCGCTAATGCGGTGGAAGAGTCAGGATATTTTGCGGTAAATACGACAAGTGTTCTTTGAGTTTAGAACACACGTATGTATGTATGTATGTATGTATGTATGTATGTGTGAGGGTGTGTGTGTGTTGCGGCGTCTATAATTAATTTGTTCAAATCTGGAATTTAACCCGTGCCGCGAATGCCGAACTATTGACAAGCGCTCATTCACAGGCGCCTTAACCCACTAAATCATGCACTGATCCCCAAACATACATACATGCCATTTTATATAAAAATATTCCATGTATGTACTAATTCAATTCTCTTGCACTTCGAGCCCTTGCCATCAACATTGTTTCATTTGTTTTTGCAATGGAGACTGGCAGAGTACAAGACTTAAACTCGAATAATGCTGAGACGAGCTTAAATGATGATCTGAATACATCTTCCAGATTGCAGATTTTCGGTTGTGCTATATTTTTAAATTTAAAGTTTCAAACTGATTCAGTCTCCAAACTAATGTGCGAAGAAAATGTCACCAATCTATGGAAGAATTTCAGGTTCCAAATTGGTTAGTATAGTTTATATATCTGATGTGCCATGTAGCGTTATTTTTGTTTCAGAGATGGTATTCGTATCACTAGCACTGCAGCTGAACGTAGATCTTCTGAATACAGAAACACCAACTACAAATGATGTCATTGAGTGTTTCCAGAATCGGTCCTTATGTCCAGAGCCAAAAACTAACGATAACTATAATTTGTGTACAAAGAAAAACATACAGTTAACTCGGAAAGAAAATATACTTTATCTTGAGGTTAATGCGACGCACCAGCTCAGGTGAGTTCCTTGTATCTTTCTACGTCATCTTCTCCAGTTACAATTGTTATTATTAGTAATGGGTGTCTAAACTAAGAGCTACTGTTGTAGACTAATACCGAAGACTTCGTCATTAAAAGCTTAGTGTTGAAAGTAATGAAAACTATGCTTAATAGATGCAACCGCACGAAAAACCTCGCAATTTCTCGTGAGATTTATCGTCACCTGAAAAGAATAATACAAGAGCATAAAGAATGATAGAATACACTGTAGCGTATATTTAAAATGAGTGCAACTCATTTTTAAAAATATTTATTCAGCAGAGGCGATTAATTCATATTTAGACATTCATCGATGGAATCGTATTGTGAACTCATGAATTATGTAGACATGCATTACGTAGCTGGCAGAAACATTTAAATTAGTGGATCGGAGATGTCCTGTATTCCTTGGATTGATATATTTGTAGTTTATATCAGCCACAAAATCCACAAAATATGTATCCCAAGAGAAATTATAAATTGACAAACATTTAATAGAGAAATATTTGTGTTGTGACTTCCTTCCTAGTCAAATCACTCAATGAAGATACTACATTCACGTACATACTTATATGCGTATTTTAAATGTATTGCCTCATTACTTAAGACAGTATCGACACGCCCTTGGCGTGTATCGACATATACACGCCTTAACATTTATTTACATACACATGCTTATTATGTAGAACGGGTCTGTTTTGTTTAGGTTTGTTTTGCTTCGTGTCGGTTTGTGGTGGTGGGTGGGTTTAAATTAAAGTCGACTCTTTAATCACTTCATGGCCGGCGTAAGGTCTGATCCAACAGGTTATTGTCATTTTGATCTTATTTTCTGCTAATGGTATAAATGCCATCCGGAAAGGCAATATTCTGTGCATCCTATTACAAGTGTCATTTAGGTTTATCAAACAATGCTTTTTACGTGAAACATTTCATCACTTTTCCTCAGATAAAATGCTTTTCATAGAATCTCTTTCATCCCTCTATTTAACGAAATATAATGCTTTTTATACGATATATTTCACCCGTCCATTTAACCAAATATAATGCTCTTTATAAGATATTTCACCAATCGGTAGTATTAAATATAATTCTTTTTATACGATACATTTGATCGGTCCATTTAACGAAATATAATGCTCTTTATAAGATATTTCACCAATCGGTAGTATTAAATATAATTTTTATACGATACATTTCATGAATCCTCTTCAAATATAATCTTTATGTGATCATTAAGGGTACAATTTATTTCAGATTCAATGAAACAGCAGAAGGTGTGAAAAGTGAACTCAACAAAACAATTACAGCACTTTCACGTGAATTTTTAGAGGGATCCATTTCTAGAGGTTGCCTAAAATTGGCTGGTCAGATACAAAATGTGTCACGAAAAGAACACATATTTTGTGAACCAGGTTCAATATTACTACCCAGCAAGATTAATTGTAGTAAGTATACAAGTAACTCAAACAGACATGCACATTATGTCAAACCAAAGCAGTCACGCCATTTTGAACTCCCTCGATGCAAAATTTGCGCTAATATCTACCCAAGTGATTGCAATTTCTATTTTATTATTAATTATTATTATTATTATTATTATTATTATTATTATTATTTGTCGCAGAATTGCAACCGAGTGGGTTTTTGGACTAAATGAACAAGACAAACACCATGTGGGAAAGATGGAAATTTATGAATGAATTAATAATGATTCTCTCACGCTCTCAACATACAACTTACTCAAATCACTCTACACAACATTCACACATCGAAAATAAACAAAACAAACAGTATTTGACACAACTAAGATTCACGATACTCTCGACACAACTAAGATTCACGATACTCTCGACACAACTAAGATTCACGATAATATTATCACAACAGATAGCATACAGCAATTTTGCTACGTCCGTACATACGTATCGACGGCACGTAGCATTCATTGTTCTGGAAACTCCAGATAACTCGCGAAATTTTAGACGGCTACAAACACAGTCAGTATCAGCTACAATAAAACCAAATTGGACATAATAGTTTCTGTATAATCTCTAGATATATGATAATACTTTAAATCTGCGTTGTAATAAACACATTACGCGATAACACATTACAAACCAATAAGCTTCGCCTATCAAATAAAAAGAAATGTAAATTTAACACTTACCCCTATGGCTGGAGAACAAAGGAGTATACTCCTTGACGTGGTCCGAAAAACGACCAGTGTGGTTTTTAGAGATTCATCTTACTTAAATCCATAGGAGAGTGAGTACAAGTCAGGGTAGAATACCCGTGCATATCATGTTAGTCATGATACCTGTCACAAGTAATCTATAGCTAGGTACATGTTAATACAGTCGCTTACCTGGAAAAACACATTCACCCTAGATAACGTTGTACGCGTGTAACCAGATATTGAAATAGGAATGAATGAAATGATGAACCTATCGATCGTTCACACAACGGCATTGCAATAGGAATGAATAACATTATAAACCCATCGATCGTTCACATAACGATATAGCAATACATGTAATTATGAACGTATCGATCTTTCATATAACAATTTAATAGGGATGAATGACATGAACCTATCGATCGTTCATATAACGATAGTAATGAATGGAATGATGAACCTATCGATCGTTCATATAACATAGCAATAGGGATGAATGACATTATGAACCTATCCATCGTTCATATAACGATATAATAGGAATTAATGACATTATGAAATGATGAACCTATCGATCGTTCATATAACGACATAATAGGAATGAATGACATAAATGCAATTGTGGAAATAACATGGAACACTACAACTATCGTGGCGCCCATTTGACGACCAAGATGTTAACTCCGGGTTCCACGTGCTCTAGTAAATGGCCAGAGAAGCACCCACGCATGGTCCGCTCCTCCCGGTCTGCTGAAGGATCCCTCACATCACAGACCCGTTGGTCGCTAAGACCTGGTCCCTCGCACCGAAAAAACCAGTCCCCTCTTCCGATCCAACGTCACCAAAGACGGCGCATACGTCACAGTGACTCCCACAGAGTTCTGTGACTCCACATCAAACGATGTACACGGCATGGCAGGCATGTATAAAGCAGCTCTACAGCTAGTGACTCGACATCAAACGATGTACACGGCATGGCATTTAGGCAGCTAAAATTAGAACTAAACCGTGTAGTACACATGACACTGTTAAGTACGTCAGTCATATGTAGCGCATGCGCGCACATGAATTCATTACCCAATACATTGTTTAATGCAAACATTGTATAAATAAATACAAGTTGTCTGTTCGGTTGCAACAAATAGCCAACTCGAACCAGACCATAGTTATAATATAGCGTTGTATAACCTAGGTATTGACTCCCCGTAAAATTTATAATAAATACGTAAGCTACTGCATTCAATGAATATGTTTGCAGATAGAAGTCTTTTCGAAACATTAAGGTTCTAAAACATCTAAAGTATAAAAACAATTCTGTCATATAGACGAATAATAATAAAGAATTTCATTACCTCTACAGCTGGAGACTTGCTCCTGTAAAGGGGTGAGCGTCCTGACAAGACTTGGCGTAATGTGATTTTTTTCATCGAAAATTTGCACTATAAGTACACTAGCTGTGACAGATGCGCAGCTAGGTACTTAGTTTCCCCGCTGCAAGCAATTTGTTCGTGCAGCATTGTCTGAGTTTCGCTCAGGATTTCGAAATAACTAAGCCAAAAAGTATACCGCCCTCGGGTGACGCTCTACGCGGCAACGAAACCAGAGTACATTTTTGACAACACATACATATTGATATTACTCCTACCCAATTCCGTGACATTATTATTATTATTATTATTATTATTATTATTTCTGTTATTATTATTATTATTATTATTATCCCTATACATAATTATGTTAACATCATTCCTTCAGAACCACCTTACATAAATCTATCTTGGTATTATTTCTCTACCAAATCATGTAGATGGGTTGATCTCTCGCCACAATGTCCACAACTTAAAATTAGGTCAAGAAATTTTAGAGAAGGTTATTACATACTGGTTCGTTATGTGATAGACACAAGAACCAGATCGTCTATTATTTTTGCACAACTTTGTGTTGTAATATATCCTGTTATAAATTGCCCCTGGTGATTTTAACATGTAGAAATCCAGAATGTTTCGTACATTTTTGTGTTAAGTGCTTGCTTTGTATATTTAAGTTTGTGTTTTCACCCAACGAAGAGATTGTTTAGCTCAAAACGTTGGGAAACCATTTTGAATTTGTGTATTATCAATTGTTCTACTCAATTCAAGTTGTAGGAGTCAGTTGTACAATCCTTGACAAAAACTCAATCCAAGAAAAATTGTCCAACTAAGTTTTATTTCGTTGCTGATGGTTTTCGTTTGCACATAAAAATTTATAGATAATATTGTCATAAATGAGCTTTTCAATGAAAGTTGTGGTATTTGTTAATATTTTTAAACAACAATAAAATGTATACTTTCTCTTCTATGTGTAGATGAAGTTACAACTACCGCATTATCTGCCTGTCGTACTTTAAAAAGCATACATAAATTCATAAAGTATACATGTGTTTGATGATTTCTGCGATGTAATAATAATAATAATAATAATGAGGACTTTGTATAGCGCCAATCTTTAGAAGCTCTAAGCGCTTTACAACATTAGACAACCATCTTGGAATCTCATAAATGTCCTATATAATCACTGTGTAGGTTTTTAATTATTTGCTTAAATTTTATTTTTATCGCGGAATAGCTTATAATATCCATAACATTGTTATGCTGATTTGTTAACATTTTCATTGTAACTAATTTAAATTTATTTTTAAAAAAAAAAACAAAAGCTCAAGGACTATGTATTAATACTTACAAAATAACACTTCTATAGAAATCTATTGATCGACCATTGTCTAAACTTTAAAACGGAATATTTGTTTTTTCAGAACGTTTACCATTTTCTTGGGAGATAGTGTGCCATATGTTTTTATTTATTCATTGGAAAAAGTAGGTAGGCCTACTCTGTAAAATCCTATACGTAAGGAAACAAGTCTATTTTAAATCTGCCAACGAAGATAATTTGGATAGTTATGAAGATTTTGCAAATTTGAGAAACTTAAATAATTTCCAGAATGTTGTGCGACTGAACCTAAAAGCAAATAGAAATACACAAAGACGACTAGCGGAAAACAAAGCAAATTGAACAGATGTTTATAAATGAAATTGATAACTTACTCTTTTGTTCTTTTTTCATTCATATAGTATAAATAATTAACAGTATTCATATATATATATATATATATATATATATATATATATATATATATATATATATATATATATATATATATATACACAGACAGACAGATCGATAGATACCACATACAGTAAAAATATCATGTCATTTAAAGTGTTGGTATAAAGCAATTTGATATACCAATACTATACCAATTTGATGTACCAATACTATACCAATTTGATATACCAATACTATACCAATTTGATATACCAATACTATACCAATTTGATGTACCAATAGTATACCAATTTGATATACCAATACTATACCAATTTGATATACCAATAGTATACCAATTTGATATACCAATACTATACCAATTTGATATACCAATAATATACCAATTTGATATACCAATACTATACCAATTTGATATACCAATACTATACCAATTTGATATACCAATACTATACCAATTTGATATACCAATAGTATACCAATTTGATGTACCAATACTATACCAATTTGATATACCAATACTATACCAATTTGATATACCAATACTATACCAATTTGATATACCAATACTATACCAATTTGATGTACCAATACTATACCAATTTGATATACCAATACTATACCAATTTGATATACCAATACTATACCAATTTGATATACCAATACTATACCAATTTGATATACCAATAGTATACCAATTTGATGTACCAATACTATACCAATTTGATATACCAATAGTATACCAATTTGATATACCAATAATATACCAATTTGATATACCAATAGTATACCAATTTGATGTACCAATACTATACCAATTTGATATACCAATACTATACCAATTTGATATACCAATACTATACCAATTTGATATACCAATAGTATACCAATTTGATATACCAATAGTATACCAATTTGATATACCAATAGTATACCAATTTGATATACCAATACTATACCAATTTGATATACCAATACTATACCAATTTGATGTACCAATAGTATACCAATTTGATATACCAATACTATACCAATTTGATATACCAATAGTATACCAATTTGATATACCAATACTATACCAATTTGATATACCAATACTATACCAATTTGATATACCAATACTATACCAATTTGATGTACCAATAGTATACCAATTTGATATGCCAATACTATTGAAAATTGTATTATGAAAATAACGATAAAAAGTATTAACAATCTGCGTTTTCTAAATGAATTTAATATGGTACACATTTTCATCACAATCGTTTCTGATTTCTGTTCACCCCTCCCCTCTCATGCATAACGGACAAACTACGCATAAATGTGGAGTGAGAGAGAAAAGGAATTTGGGCTGGATTATAACCTTGAATTAGAAATTACACCAAGTAACCTACATGAATATGGTTCGTCGTAACGATACGTGTGCACTTCCTTGGGATTTATCGACTGTGTTTATCAATGATACAAAGTGTCGACATTATACAGTAAATTCGTCGGTTGCGTGGTCTACATACTGCGATGACTATTTAATGTGTTGTTTTTGGTGTTGTTTCTTAAACATACTATAATATTCTAAATATAGATTATTATTACTTAAATATGAAAATGTCCAAAGGCATATCTCTCTCTCTCTCTCTCTCTCTCTCTCTCTCTCTCTCTCTCTCTCTCTCCACCATCGCAGCAAGATACGGTCTAAATTCGTGCCATGCCACGATAAATCAGGACTTGGTAAAAGTAAAACCGACCAAAAGATGAGAGAGAGAGAGAGAGAGAGAGAGAGAGTTTATGGTCGGTAGTACTGCTTTCTAAAGGGGGCCCCGAGTGGCCGAGTGGTCTAAAGCGCTCTCCGTTACGGATCACTGCCATCTCACCTCGGTCTGCTCCGGTTCGAGTTTCAAATTCAATCAATGTGTGGGTATGTGAGAAAGCTGGCCAGTAGCTTCTCGTGGGTCGGTGGTTCTTTCTGGGGTTTTCCCGGGTTCTTCCTTCACCATTAATACTGGCCGCCATGTATAGCCTATCGTGTGCTGAAAAATGGCGTTAAACCCCACAACAACAACAACAACAACAGCTATTTTCTAAAGCAGAATAATGACTTAGATCAACTGTAAATATATCAAAATATTTGAATTACCTCTTGTGGGTTCGTCACTTTACTTAGTTTCTAGTACACATTCATTTCCATGAGCCGGTAGGTGAGTGGCTTAGCGTTTATGTCAATGGCGTAGCTAACCAAGTGTTTGCAGTGGTCTGCTTTTATTATTTAAAGCATCTTTCATGTTTAAGTCATAAGTGTGTATTATATTAATTTGCTCAATGTGAGGAAAAATATAAACTAAAAGAAGAAAACAATCAACTTATAAATATGTAAAGGTGACTGTGAATAGCCTCAAAAGGCATAGAACTACATTTCGTAGCGGACACACTCGGGAATGTGAGGAGTTCATTCACCCGGTCAATACACAGCTGCCTGAAACAAATCTTAACTCCGTTCAAAGGGCAAATATATGTATTTGTATGTAATATAAATAAAATATATGTATAGTATGTACGCTTTATCAATGACAGACCTCTCGTTGCATAAATTTTTCATTAAAAGGAATCTCGGCAAGCCTCTATCCTGTTAAGGACAAATGTATACATCTCATGGTATATCATTGTTACAGCGTACGTACTATACATATAATATATAGTACGTACTATATATATATATATATATATATATATATATATATATATATATATATATATATATATATATATATATATATATATATATATATCTGAGATTTCTGTTACAGCAATGTGTCCACCTGGGGAATATGAAGCCGGTTCAACCTGCAGACAGTGTCCAAGGAGATATTACACTAATCTTCCGGGCCAGACGGAGTGTGTAAAGTGTGATGACGATAAAACAACACACAGACTCGCCTCTTATTCTAAAGCTCATTGTAAGTCAAAATGTTACTTCATTTTTTTCTTCTAACCGACGAGGAAGTCGATCGAATACTTTAAAATCTTTACATTTGAATTTCTTTATTATAGATTTTGGCTGTCCGCAAATTGTTATCTTCCTTTAGTGAATAAAAATGCAATGAATTGAAGTAATATATTGGTCCTGATGTCAGGATCAAACAGACGTTTCTGAGTATTTTGTTTTCTTAGTATTGGCATGAATTAGTTTGTTGGTTTCTTGGTGAATTTGAAGTAATTATCACTCTTGAGTTCTTAGAGGTTCCTAAATTCAATTCGGAGCTTATTTCGATCAGAAATTTAATCATTTCCCACTAATGTTATGTATGAAATTAATGTAAGTCATAGATTTCAAAAACGAGAGTCTTTCTCTTCTCGTGCACTTGTTCGATTACATTTGTACTTCGATAGTGGTGATCAACGCATTTACATCCATTGACAAAGATATTTTACCCGTTAATTTACCTTGTGACACAAGGTCACTTTACTAACTTGCGTCTCAATCAGATTAACACTTCTATAAAAAATATTATAAACTTCATGCTCTTATAATAAAAAAGCCTCTCCAATTTTTTAAGAGATCCAACCTGTCCTAAATGACGAGACAAGCCTATTAAAAACATAAAGGCTACTTAACCGACTTATATTTTTTATTACTAATTGAATATGACGGACCTCAATGAAAGGGGCATTACTGCAAAAATGACTCAGTTGTTAAAGAAAGATGGTCCTTAAGCCAGCTTGACCCTATTTGCTTAAAAAGAATGACGCCGAGGGAACCATAGCCATCAAAACTCCTAACAAGACTTGAAGAAAATAATGATTCCAGACAGCTGACTCTCATAACGGCCCAATGCTTGATAGAACGTACATTAACGAGGGTAATCAGACGAACAAAATTGAGTTATTTAAAATAAAGCAAAAAGTTTGTAAAACCACTTTCTGTACCTACATCATTTACAATGCATTTTTTTTATATGAAAAAAGTTCAATATTTCTATTCAATAATATCACTCCTGATGTTAACGAAGTCATTATCCTGATCAAGTCATTATCCTGATTAAGAATTCACGAGGTGTGGTTTGACCTATTTCAATATTACGTTCAATTTTTAATTTGACCTATTTAATTAGTTCAATTTTTAATTTGGCCTATTTCAATATTTAGTTCAATTTTTAATTTGGCCTATTTGAATATTACGTTCAATTTTTAATTTGGCCTAGTTAATTAGTTCAATTTTTAATTTGGCCTATTTCAATATTACGTGCAGATGTGTAGTCGTTTACAGTTATAAATCAGCGTCGTGAAGTTAGGGAAATAAAAGTTATTCCAGGTTTCAACAAAACCCAAATATTATTATTTTTCAAGTCACAGTAAATGCGAATTGATAAAATGTTACGTGGTTACTATAACAATTAATACAATAGTTTGTCGAGACTAGTGAAAGGTGAGGTATGTTTTGCTGATGTTTTTTTGTTTTTGAAACTTCCTTGGTATACCGTTTATTTAGCAACGTTGTTTGACATATTATTATAATGGAACCTTGTTTTAAAGTTGGCTGCAGTTTTCCTGAACCAGTACTGCCACAGGTATCATTCTGTCTGATTGCAACAAAATGTTTAACTGCCGAAATATGAGGTCAGAGATGTATTTAAACAGTGTTTAGCATATGAACAACGTGTCTCAGATTAGACTTTAGACCGAGCCGTCCGTTCATTAATATCCATTTCTTATGATGAAAATTTATATTGAAACAATTTTAGCAATTACATTTCATCTCCTTGTTTATTTAATAACAATAATATTTCCCTTAGACACACACGTTCGCACCTAGTGTATGCCCAAAGGAAATATGATGTTAATACGATGACTGTATTTCAATCAATAGACCCAGTGGCCTTCCGTCAACAAATTTCACATATTAAAGTATGCACATTAGGCAGATATGCTAGTAAACATAAAATATTATCACTCGCAGTCGTTGTGGGTTGCCATATTAATATAAACAAACCCTAACATCTTTACTTTGTTTCCTAGGTGTTTCCATGGCTGCTGACACACCTGTTTCTAGCTATACTTTTCACATCGTCGGAATCGTTTGCGGTACATTATTGCTCATTTCTGTTGTTGTCGCCGTGACAGTCTATAAGCTAAAGAAGGCAAAGAAAGGTGGTTATACAATAGATGCTTTTATGAATGAGACCTATCTAGGCCTCACAGGCAGGACCAATGAAAACCCCTATGACAACACGAAATCTATTTACGATGAAATTCCAGCAGATGCCGTGATGTAATTCATTATATGCGACGGTCAAAATATATTCATCTTGGACAGTTTGGAAGTAGGTGAGAGGAAATATCCAGTCTTAACATGCCAGTCAAAAAGGAACTTCAACATAAATATCGGATTTGTATGACAAGAAGGTTGAATTGAATTTCCTTTGCTTAAAAAACATAAACTTGAGAAACAGAGAAACGTTACTTTTATAAATTAAACTGTTCTAAAGAAAGGCATTAGTTTGTATTAGTTTCACTAGCGGTTGCCTTAAACGTTTTAGGCAAGGAAATATACGGTAATGTATCAATGTTATACTTTATCAATTCGTTCATTATTCCATAAAAAATAGAATCCAATGATAAGGATTTATTCTCATCCTCTAACTAGAAACTGAATGGTTGATATTTGGAAGGGTAAGGTGTTCCGGAAAATGTGCCTAGTCTAGTCATAATAATTGTACATGTACATCTATATTCCTTTTGAATATTGTGTGCGGCCTATCTAGGAATAACACTTCTACATGTAATATTGAATATTGCTACGACTCTCTGGTCTTAAGGTAAGTAACAGAAAAGAGGAAAAACCATCAAGTTTTGTATCATTCAACAATTGTTTTTCCCCTAACCTACAAATTGAGAATTAAAAATGATTGTGAATTCAGTCCCATATAGTCCTACAATTATGTTTACAAGTCAAAATTTACCAACTTTCAACGGACTTCCAGTGATATCCCAATTAAATTCCAGTACTGAATATCCTGACGTGCCTGTAGACTCAAATGAATATCTTGACGTGCCTGTAGACTCAAATGAATATCTTGACGTGGCTGTAGACTCTAATGAATATCTTGACGTGCACGTAGACTCAAATGAATATCTTGACGTGTCTGTAGACTCTAATGAACATCTTGACTTGCATGTAGACTCAAATGAATATATTGTCGTGCCTGTAGACTCAAATGAATATCTTAACGTACATGTATACTCAAATGAATATGTTGATGTGCCTGTAGACTCTAATGAATATCTTGACGTGCATGTAGACTCAAATGAATATCTTGACGTGCCTGTAGACTCTAATGTGCCAGTGTCATATCGTGTGGCGATGTGCAAACAGTCTTTTGACGTATCTCAATAATAAAATGCAAATATGGTTTTGTCTGAAATCTCTTTAATTCCAAATTAATGTTCCAGTTCAAGAATAAAATCGATGAGCACTTTGTATTTCCAGTTAATAATAATTTGAGTAAATAATTCCACCCAAATGAAAGTTGTGAACACAACAATAAGACTGATTATATCTCAGATGTTGAATGCAAGAATAACTAATATCTCAAGTAAACAACATTTTGAAAAAACTAAGATACAAACGTAGAACCAGGATTAGGACCAAGCGTTCAATAATAGAAATGTTGAAGTTGTCAACAAGATAAAATTTGTTACTAAAATTATCATCAAAAATGGCAAACAATAGATATTATAGGATCTTCCATGGGGGAATTCCAATGTCCAAGACCCATACCCACATACGCATATTTACCTTCATTGATAATGATCCTAATATTCAACCCATACTAATAGAGAAATATTAACTATGTGGTATCTGTTTTAAAAAATATTTTACTGGTCATGTACACAATGAACTTGATTTTGGAGAAGGTCAATTCCAACATACAATTATACATAAAATATAATCATTGCTATAAAAATAAAAAACATAACCAATAAAAATTAAATATACAAAGCAATATAGAATGCGCATTCTAGGAATAGTACTTGTACATATAAATTTATATTCCTATTGAATAAAGAATGTGCCCAGCCCTGAATAGTATTTGTTTATGTAAATTTATATTCCTTTTGAATATAGAGCCTTTTTACTAAAAGAAAATAGGGGCTTTTTTATTTCAATAATGCAATATTTATGAGCATTTTATATTTTGTTGTCAGGCAATTATAACACCGGATTTTAAAATCTTCATCGGTATAGTCAGGGATAAAAAGACATAAACCATTTGGGTGTACAAATAACATTTTATGTTATATCCAATCTCCGTTTGAATAAAAGACAAGCAAAATTATAGTAAAGACCTAGTCATTCCATCAAATTGTCTTGATTAATAGGATGATAACATCAGTGTCTGAAAATTTTATTTCTAAATATAGTATCAAATATACATTGCTGTTTGATATTGCAATATTAAATAGTGCAAAATTTGAATTGCAAGGAATGCATGAAAAGAAAAAAGTTCATCACTGCTCATTTACCCATTACGACTGAGGTGTGTGTGTGTGTGTGTGTGTGTGTGTGTGTGTGTGTGTGTGTAGACATACATACATACATACATACATACATACAATAGTAATCAATTCTGACTTGAATATACCGCTCCGGTGGTCTCGTGGTTACCAAAGACACAAAAATGGTACTAACAGCTGCCTCGCCTGGCGCTGAGCGTTAAGAGGTTAGTGTTAGGACTGGTCGGCCTGGTATCAGGATATTGTGACTGGGTGGGACATCATGCTACATGTCTGCGGCATGACGCCCCCGGTGCTAGACATCACTATAAACTGTCACACTGCAGACATCGTAGCGATATGACTGAAAAAATGTTAAAGATAGGTTAAAAATCCAAATCACACACACACACGCACATTATTAACGATTTCTTCTATGATATTATTCATGACAGTGTCCATTTCCTTTGTATTATTAAAGGCAAGGGATGAAAAGCTTTTCTCTAGATCCAAGGTTACTTGCTGAAATTCTGAAGTTTCTATGAAAACCGCGTTCTCAATTTTTTGTGAAAGGGTGTAATATGTCTAGTCCAGATCTTTTTTAGGTCCCAGGTGGCTTGCTTTTCAAAACGTACAAAAGGACACGCTTCATCTGAGGTCATCGTTAGTAGCACCCATTCCAGATCTTCCTTTTTTAATTGATACAGTTCTAACTGTTTAATGGTATAAAATCAGTCTGTCCGCAAAGCAGACGATTATGCATTAAATACGGTCATTTAAGGAAGCTTTGATTTATTTGCTAGTTTTCAGTCTCCATCGACTCAAAACTTGATAAGACAATAATCAGTATCCTCATTTTCCTCCATTTCAATTGAATAGTTTGTTTAGCTTTATAAACAAGCATCTTCCTTCATTTGAATTAAAGAATTTGTTTATCTTTGAACACAAGCATCTTCTTCCATTTCAATTAAAGAATTTGTTTAGCTTTGGACACAAGCATCTTTCTCCATTCGAACTGAATAATTTATTTAGCTCTTACTCCTTTGAATTGATGAATATATTTAGCTTTGGACAAACACATTTTCCTCCATTTGAATTGAAGAATTTATTTAGTTTTGGAGACAATCAAAAAATGTATTTCGAAATCCCCTTAACAGTAGCCAGTGAAAGAATGTAGAAACCCATCATAACCAGATCAAATACGAAAAAGTCCTTTTCCAATAAAATTGTGAGCACATTAAGTTTAAAGCTCTGCTTTTCGAATTTCGTTGATTTTGTTAATCGTGGAATGTGACCGCTCATAGATTACTGGACCATCAGACATAATATTAAACGCGTGGAATGTGACCGCTCATAGATTACTGGACCATCAGACATAATATTAAACGCGTGGAAAGTGACGGCTCATAGATTACTGGACCATCAGACATAATATTAAACGCGTGGAATGTGACGGCTCATAGATTACTGGACCATCAGACGTATATGAGTGAGTATCTTATTCTTTATAATTCTTTATCTAAGTTAACACAAAAAGAGTTCTGACTTTTGCAAATAAGCAGTTTAATTCTTGTGGTGGGGCTAACGGGACACATATGTATAAATGGAAGAAGGTACGGATAACTGGAAAAATGGCGTGGATATATTGTTGCTTAACTGCAGGCTTCTGTTTTATTATAAGAAGGACTCTTTTAATACGAACTCCATTGTCACTGATTTGGGAAAGGTGATCATACTTGACATAATGTTTTATGAAGATGAAACGTTTAATAGCTTGGATGCCGATCCAGCAATGGAGGGGTTGGTTCAAAGTTTAGAGTTCCGTTTCAGAGTTTCATGCGGTAATGCCATGTCCGTGACACTTTTTGGTACAAGGAAATAAACGTTAATAATAATAATAATAATAATAATAGTGCAAGTTAAACGTTTTATATAGTATTTGTTTCCGTATTCTACATGTAACACATGTAAATGGGCTAACTGTATATACGCAAGTGTTCCATCAATTGGATGTAGATAACGTTCTATGTCAGCATTGCCAAGAGAAAGTGTCTTTTTTCGTTGATTTTGTTAATCGTGGAATGTGACCGCTCATAGATTACTGGACCATCAGGCATAATATTAAACGCGTGGAATGTGATCGCTCATAGATTACTGGACCCTCAGACATAATATTAATCGCGTGGAATGTGACCGCTCAAAGATTACTGGACCATCAGACATAATATTAATCGCGTGGAATGTGATCGCTCATAGATTACTGGACCATCAGACATAATATTAATCGCGTGGAATGTGACCGCTCATAGATTACTGGACCATCAGACATAATATTAAACGCGTGGAATGTGACCGCTCATAGATTACTGTACCATCAGACATAAGACTGTATATGAGTGAATATCTTATTCTTTATAATTCCTTATCTAAGTTAACACAAAAAGAGTTCTGACTTTTGCAAATAAGCAGTTTAATTCTTGTGGTGGGGTTAACGGGACACATATGTGTAAATGGAAGAAGGTACGGATTACTGGAAAAATGGCGTGGATATATTGTTGCTTAACTGCAGGCTTCTGTTTTATTATAAGAAGGAATCTTTTAATACGAACTCCATTGTCACTGATTTGGGAAATGTGATCATACTTGACATAATGTTTTATTATTAATAACCTGGATGCCGATCCAGCAATGGAGGGGTTGGTTCAAAGTTCAGAGTTCCGTTTCAGAGTTTCATGCGGTAATGCCATGGCCGTGACACCTTTTGGTACAAAGAAATAAACATTAATAATAATAATAATAATAATAATGATAATAGTGTAAGTTAAACATTTTATGTAGTATTCGTTTCCGTATTCTACATGTAACACATGTAAATGGGCTAACTGTATATACGCAAGTGTTCCATCAACTGGATGTAGATAACGTTCTATGTCAGCATTGCCAAGGGCAGATAAGACTCAATCGATGAGTTATATACTTTTGTGTCTTTCTGTTTCTTTTACATTGGAAAGTGTTTTTCGCTAACCCGAACGCAGCGATATAAGGAGTATTGGTTATAACTCATGCCTGTATATCTAAACCTAATAGAAGAAAAACAGCACTGGAACCGTTCGATTGAAGTCATTAAATCATGGCTTTGTTATTAAGTGTTTTAAAGGATTATTAAATTTCGGCTCCTTTTAGTTAGAAACTTACATAGCATTACTACTATTAACAAGATATAAACTGTATTTAACAGTCAACATGGCACACACTGTATTTGGTATTGCCACAATCAACAAGGCACGAACTGTATTTAATACTGTCACAATCAACAAGTCATAAAATGTATTTGATATTGTCATTACCGACTTTTGCGTACTCGAACAAACATGCTTCTACGTAAATTCAAGAATTGTTCATTGAATATCAAAATTAGATTATTCAAATCTTATTGCTGCCCCATGTATTGTGCTCCTCTGTGGACAAAACTTTAGTGAACGTATGAAAAAAACTAGTTATTGGTTATAATAATAGTCTTCGTTTCCTATTAGGTCTTCCTAGGTGGAACAGTGCCTCCAACATGTTTGTAAATTATAATGTATTCAGTTTTGATGAAGTAATGAGAAAGTATGTATTGTCAGTGATGACAAGAATATCTAATAGTAAGAACTGTATATTGAAATCTCTTTGGAACTATAACAGTCATTTAAATTCTCATATTATTAGCTGATGGAACAAATTACTACTTAATTGTGTCATTTAATTTCATTTTTAACAATGCATGTCGCAGTTAATAGTTGCAGATGTATCTTTATACTTGTAGGTATGATATATATGTTCTTTTATGTTTGCAATGTTTTAATTTATATCTATATTTTATTTTAGAGGTATGGACTTTGTAGTCTGAAATACAGAATTGTTATCTTATCTTATAGTCAACAAAACATAAATTGTATTTAGCATTGTCACAGCCAACATAGCGTAAACTGTATTTTGTATTGCCAGTCAATATTACGTAAACTTTGCTCTGCTAAGACAAGCCTCTTCTTTTAAGAATATATGCTGTAAATTAAGAGGCGGGTTACCTGATATTAAGTTTAATTCATGACGAATTCATAAAATGAAATATGACGATAAACTCTGTCCATACTGTCATCTTAATATTGTAGAAACAATATAATTTTGTTTGCAGTTGTCCAAACTTCGGAGAGATTCATATGAAGTATTTACCTCTATTTCTGTATTTGAAGATAAAAGCTGAGAAGTAATCTCAAAGACATTATTCCATCAGTTTGTGAGTTTTTATCTTTTAGCAGGGAGAAAAGAAACCTATTATGAAAATATAAGTACTTATACTTGCTGTACTTGTACTAAGTAAACTCGCTTCATACGTTTGTTTTTTGTTATATTTTTGCATGTAATTTAGACCTGTGTCCTATTGTACTGAATAAAGTATCATTGTTTGCCTGTACGTACGTCGCACCAACTTAAGTTTAGGTCCTACTCGTATTCTCAACAAGCTAAATCATGCCAATTCATGCTTGGGCAGATACAGCATACTTTGTATCATGCCTCTTCTGTCTCGTAGTCTTGTCTTAAAAGAAGTCACCTTTTTGTTGGCATCAGTCTCTTGAACAAGTAGAAGAGGTCAAATGGGGGTGAAGTTTTCTTCGGAGATGGGTTTCTTTTTTCCCATCAAATAAGATCTTAAGTCAGGCTTTGCTGCCATCATCATTAACGTACGAGAAGAAGAGGCAGAAGAGACGGTCGCATATCAAGGTGCTTTAAGCACGTGTGCGTTCTAGAGGCAGAAGAGACGGTCGCATATCAAGGTGCTTTAAGCACGTGTGCGTTCTAGAGGCAGAAGAGACGGTCACATATCAAGGTGCTTTAAGCACGTGTGCGTTCTAGAGGCAGAAGAGACGGTCACATATCAAGGTTCTTTAAGTACGTGTGCGTTCTAGAGGCAGAAGAGACGGTCACATATCAAGGTGCTTTAAGTACGTGTGCGTTCTAGAGGCAGAAGAGACGGTCACATATCAAGGTGCTTTAAGCACGTGTGCGTTCTAGAGGCAGAAGAGACGGTCGCATATCAAGGTGCTTTAAGTACGTGTGCGTTCTAGAGGCAGTGCCTCTCTTTATGAGTTATTCTAATATGAGTTTTCTTCTTCTTCGAGTGTGAACTCGTTTCTACTTTCCTCTGTTTTTCTGTATTTTAGGTTTTCTTTCTTAGCTTTGCTATTAGGATCCCATCTTAAAAGTGAACGAATAATGATATTACCTGAAGAACCCCTTCAACCCGGTTTCAAAATGATTTTTTTTTTATTGAGTATCAATTCTTCCTTTGATCAAGAAGTTGTGGCCAAACTACAATATGGAATTCTTTTGAATAAAAATGTTTTTTTTGAATGTGACTGATGCCTTGTAGTAACTGAGGTGCTGCCAAAAGTAAGCCATCATAAAACTTGTTTGAGACTACCTCTAACAAATGTGTATGCTCTAGTCCTACTGTTTTCCTCGTCTTTTCGCATACGGTGCAATAATCAGCATGGAAGGATGAAGAAACACCATTGTCAGAAGATGAAGCTGAAAGGAAATCATATTGAATAGAAGTGAGTGATGTTTTATAGTTTGGGGTGGGGTTCTTTGACAATGTAACATGACTAACAGTTTATATTTTGTAATGGCAAAACATGCTGATGTTTGTACATAAAAGAAATAGTTCGTGTTTTCTTGCATGATATAATAAATACAGTTCATGTTTTTGTTGGTTCGGTTTTTCTTTCTTTATTTTATTTTTATGAATTATCGTGTTTACTAAAACGCTGTACTTCATAACCTTCTCCCAAGTAGACAAATCCTGCTCTAGATGAATGTTTGGGATTGAGTCCTTCTATATATTTATGCCACCTTCATTTCAACACGTCGAATAGACTGATTAAAAGCCAGTCAAAGCAACAGGAATCTTGCATTCATCATTGATTTGTAATTTTCGATAATCTAGAGTGATGACATTGCTAATATTGTTGAATAGAGCAAACTCCTTGACTTCTTCGCACTTCCCTTAGATGAAATCTTCATGAATGAATTCCACGTAATGTAACGAGTTTCCTTAGTCATTGATTAGTTGATCGGCTTGGATAACCCAATTAGTATGTCTTTACGAATATTGGACGTTGAGCAAGTTTTTCCCACAAACAATTCAGCATGACGTTTGCAAGCCGTCATCTTTCTTTGTTCTGTTCGACGTGCTCCAATGTGATGTCTGCTAGGGATCGGTACCTTTATCTGAATTCCGCAGCAATAATGAGGTAAAACGGGATTATACCAGTTCGTCTGTTGTAAAACTTGACATCTGATGAAGTCTACGTTTTTGTAAATGTCTTCCACTTTGATGATTTCTGTCAAAATGTAAAGATGAAGGGATCGAGCATATTCATATAGCCAAGGACACAACGCACACACGACGATGTATTGGATTTGCTGTCCTTGAGATTCGACGACTTAATACAACGCACACACATCGATGTATTGAATTTGCTATCCTTGAGATTCGTCGACTTAATATAACGTACACACATCGATCTACAGTATTGGATTTGCTATCCTCGAGATTCGTCGACTTAATACAACGCACACACATCGATGTATTGGATTTGCTATCCTTGATATGTGTCAACTTAATACAACGCTCACACATGGATGTATTGGATTTGCTATCCTTGAGATTCGTCGACTTAATACAACGCACACACATCGATGTATTGGATTTGCTATCCTTGATATGCGTCAACTTAATACAACGCACACACATAGATGTATTTGATTTGCTATCCTTGAGATTCGTCGACTTACCAAATCCACCTTTTCAGCCAATATAGATGTCACATTCTCAGCCAGTATTTCAGCTGTGGATTCAAGTAATAATTCACTCATGTTTTTAAGAATGCCGTCGGTATTCTAATAGAAGCTCCCTTCTAATAAACGTGCATACCCCTTTTTCCACACAAATATATACCTACCTTATCCAGGCTGAAAGATCCATATACCTCAATTATGGTATGTCCTAATAATATCAACAGTACAAGAGTAATCCAACGAATGTTAGAAACATTAAAACAACTTCATTTATGAACATTTTCGGTCAAACAGTAATGTACGATTCTCCAGGCCCCCACCACCCTCCCGGAAATTCCACCGCCACCAGTGCGTATATTAGAACAGTTACGGTATTCTCCACTGATTGACCATTTATATTCGGCTCACTATTTCAATACTTCCGTGACGTCTGGGAAGTACTTACAGAAATAGGATGAATTAATCTCAGTAATCAAGAATGGAGGATACCCATTGGTCATTATATTAGTATATGTAGACATCTTAAGTTTTGTTTACCACGCTTTCTGCGCCATTACAGGGAAATCGAATCTTTGTTAACTAAATTTTATGAATGCATTGATAGTACCGCTGTTTTCCATACTACTAACTATAAGATTTAAAAAGATAATTTAACGTTTTATTATTGGAATGAATTTAATGTAACCTTTTTACAGTCAAGCTAGTCCGTTAGTATTGTAACAAAGAGGCAATGGGGCATAACTCTTACGAGTCTATGTTTTTAAAATAAGGAACAGAAAAGTGGAAGGTAACAAGCTTAAGATTCAACAAATCATTTATTTCCCCGAACACAAAATGAAAATGAGGAAAAGCAACTTACGGTATTGCGAACTAAATTATAAAATAATCCAAGAATTGCAGACATTAGTCCAAATAATTTAAAGTCCTGAATAAAATTCAGTAAAAGTCCAGAATAAATCCAACATACTGACGGCGATGATTCGTCTGCGGTAACTTGAAAGTGTTGTTGAATCACAGTAATATAATTCCAGATTTTAATTCACTATGAATACCAGTACATTTCTCTGTCGAAAAAAATCATCGGATCTCTTTTGTATTTCGAGAAAATATGATCACTTGAATTCAATAATTTGAAGAAATAAAATTTCCAGCCCAAAAATGAAATACTGGACACAACATATAATGCAATTGTAAAAAGCTATGTCTTAACGCACAACTGGATAAATCCTCTCAGCTACAAGATTATATAGTTCTCTACCTGACATCAGGTTATAATTAGCATTTTCTAAAAATAAAACATTACATAATGGAAAATAACCTTCTAAAATGATCATGATGTTTACAAAATAAAAATCACAATCTGGATTATGTAAAATACACTAAGAAAATTCCAAAACCTAGATCTAGACAAAAATTTCATTACATGCTGTTGTACTGTAACATTGTATGTTGGACTTGGCTTTGTCCAAAATTGAATTCATTTCTGCTTGACTTGAATTTAATGTTTTATATATTTTATTCTGTGTAAACAAATAATAGATAAATTATTCTCTGTGTATGGTATTCAAATTATTATTATTATTATTATTATTATTATTATTAATATTATTATTATTATTATTACTACTACTACTACTACTACTACTAATAATAATAATAATAATAATAATAATAACAATAATAATAAAAATAAAAATAATAATAATTCATTTTTCTATTTACGTTTAGATAAATCCATGTCCCTGTATACGAATGCTTGTTTCTACATATGATTTCTAGCTGACACGGTTAATAAATCGTATAAATTGAGTTGTTGCTAATTTGATGAATACGAGTAATTAAAGGTGATGTAGCGTTTTCTTGGCTGTGATTCGAATAATAATAATAATAATAATAATAATAATAATGATGATGATGATGATGATGATGATGATGATGATAATAATAATATTGATATTAATAATAATATTAATAATATCAATAATAATAATGATAATAATATTGATTATATTAATAATAATAATGATGATGATAATAATAATAATATTGATATTATTATTAATAATTATAATAATAATAATATCAATAATAATAATAATAATAATAATAATAATAATAATATTGATGATAAGAAGAAGAATATGAAACGAATGGGAGAGTCACCAACAATTTAGGGTTTCTCTAGACAATGACTTGACAGACGAAGCTGTAACGAAAAGAGAAGACTAAATAATACACTTGAATTGTTGTGTAAGAAACAGTATGTACAACACAACAAAAAACGATGACAGCATATTTTTGTAGTCATTAAGAAAGGACATCAATCACTAAGCCTCTGGAATCGAGGACAAAACGAACAAATCTAAACTGTTTTCAATCCTTCATTCCTTCATATTATTTAATTTGGCCGCTCTGTGTCTTCTTAACGCAATTATAATATATGTTTCTGGAATGATTGAATTGCTCTAAATAAATTGAGATATAACTTTGTTTTGAATATGGCTATTATGAATTTTCGGATTTTTTAAAGTCTGCTGTCGCTGTACAGTGCCTCTATTTTATTTTCCAAAATATTTTAACAAGATGGCATTTTACTCAAACGAAATAATATGCTGCACAAACAAAATGATACCTTGTTTAAGCGAAAAAATATAATCTTTGAGAGAAAAAAGTCTTTTAACGAGATAGTATTATGTTTAAATGAAATAAGATCTTCTTTAAACAGGATGATATCTTTGTGGCACTGTCTGTCCACCGTAAACGTCAATCGTCAGCCAAATATACTAAGTGGCTATGAGTTGGACGTCAGAAGGTAAATGACATTTTAAGTGTCCATTTCACCAAACGTTGAGATGTAGTATTTGTAATAAGAAGAAGAAGAAGAAGAAGAAGCAGAAAAAGAAAAAGAAGAATTATTATAAATAATAATAATAATAATAATATTGTTATTATTATTATTATTATTATTATTATTATTATTATTATTATTATTATTATTATTTTATCTAGTAGTAGTAGCATTATCATCATTTTATTGTTTTCGTTTTATTATTACCCTTCATATATGTATTTATTGAGAGATGTCAGCCAAAGAAGAGAGAGACGTATTATAATTAAAATTTCCTACAGCGTACGTCACCAGGATGCAATGGTTGTGTTATGTGATTTAGGCACTGCTCAAGGAACGTGTTTTTATGGTGGCATTCATTTGAAAGAAACTAAATTAAAGGAATAAAATGGCAATAAGGGTGATGCGCACTGTGTTCCGAAATGTATCCTATTAGGAAATGGTAAACCATCTCCTCTCGCCATATTCTTGTAATTGTGATGGAACACTACCTGTAGTTTCCTTTCTTATGGAACAGGTGTAAGCGATGATACACCTTACTTTATCTTTTTTTCCACGATGCTAACAATAAACCGTGCAGAGCTAAATTGCCCGTCACATTGTGATGATAATGGACTGGAGCATCATATTCTTGAGTGACAAAAAGTCAGAGGCTTTTTAGAGTGCTGACTCAGGTCAACCACGTTGATCCACGAAGAATGTATTAAAGGTGCGCGTCCAAACTCTGGTCAGGTTTTCTCGGTCAAGGAGACTTGGTCCATAGTAATGTGTTATCAAACTGTTAACATCATCATCAACAACAACAAAGATATTAATAATTAGTATTACATAATATCACTCTTGATGTGCTCATATCAATCACAGCCACTTTCATCGTTAATCTAAAAATAAGTTGTGTATCAGAAGATAAATTGAATCAGAAAAAAATAGTTCTAATAGAAGTAGTAGCAGTAGTATTTGCTAGTGTTGTTTTTGTTGCTATAATACCATATGGACTTGTTTATGTAAGTGGAGTCAAACTGAAAACAAAAAATAACTTGATCTGCCGGATCCTATCGCGCCTGCAGACCTGGGTCTGTGTTGTTTGTTCTACTGATTACTCCTAACTGAACCGACCCAGATCTGATCATCCTTTGAACATTTCAGATCATCTTCCTGTGAAAATAGAGTTGGTCACACCTTTAGTACATAATGCAACAATGGCTGACGAGCATATCATTCATTCCATAAATTGGAAGAAAGCCTCAGCAGAACAAATAAATAGATATAAGGAAGCAACACGCAATGAATTATTATTCAAGACACCGTAAAGATTTTACATGAAGCAGCTTCTAGGTTTCTCCCCATAAAGAGGTTTTGCCCATACGCTAACCCCTATTGGAAACTATTAAACGTAAAAAAGTTTCACACGGAAATGCGGCTGAAACGCAGGGTATGGATTTCTAATAGTAGGCCAAGAGGCTGGGAATATATATCATATGTGAACTATAAGAAAGCGAAGAAATTGTTTGCAAAAGAATTATTGAAAGCTAAAGAAATATACGATAGAGAACAATTTAGTGAGCTTGAAAAGGCTGCAGAGCTCGATATTTCTACTTTCTATAAGTTTATACGGAATAAAAGAAATAAACGCGATTACATTCACGAAATCGATACAAACGGAAAAATTGTACGCGATCACGACTCTATTAGAGAGTTATGGGCAAATCATTTTTCCAGTTTATCACTGCCTGACAATACTTATCTGTACGATGAAAATCATTACCAGATGGTCTTAGCAGAGGTCAGAAAACAAACTAAAGAAACCTATTCACACTTTGATGAACTTGTTGATAAAATCCCCACTAGAGACGAAATCAGTAGTGCAATTAGCTCTCTCAATAAAGATAAGGCATGTGGCCACGACGGTATTGTTGCTGAGCATTTACTGTTTGCGGACCCTCCAAGCAGTGTACAATTACTTGAAATGATATTCACAAAAGTGTACGAGGCCGAGAAGTACCCGTGCCACTTTAAACAAGGTTTAGTTATACCAATATTCAAAGGAGGGGGAAAGAACAAATTAGATATGAATAATTACCGCGATATAACTATAATTCCAGTGCTTCAGAAAGTTCTTGAACAAATTATACATAGTAGACTACTTTAATTTTCTAAGCAGATTTCTTTTCCAAATCCATTGCAACAGGGTTTTAGAAATAATTGCGGTAGTATCACTGCAGCGTTCTGTATCAAAGAATCTATATGCTACTATTTGGATAAAAATACTCCTGTCTATGATACATTTCTTGATAATGCTAAAGCCTTCAACACAGTTTGGCATAACGGGTTATTCTACAAGTTGTACAGACTTGGCATGAAAGGGAAGACCTGGCGCATCATGAAAGATTCGTTTGAGACAGTAACAAGCTCTGTTTTATATGCG